>WOXC01003946.1:222500-490876 GCA_011680675.1 Gymnobelideus leadbeateri | reverse complement strand
CTTATAGCAGCCAGACCTCTGAGTGTTTCAGTATATTCCAGGGCAAACAGATAAATGCCAATCCTATGGTTGCCTAAGAAAACAAGCAGCTGCTAACATTGGGTCCCTGACACAATGCTTTAGCATAGCCCTGGACAGTCAGCCTCCAGCAGATAGACCATCAATGCCTCAGTGCAGCCCTTGAAAAAATGCAAAAACACCCCACCAGCCTCAGCACATACCAGATAGCACAATGAGGAACCCAGCTCTGCACTAAGTAAGCTGGAAGACACCTACAGTTTCCAACAGTGCCAGCTACTCTCCACCTCACCCCCTCAGTAGAGGAGCAGAAAGCAGGGTCCCCCATAGGCCTCAGAGCGACATCACTGCAACACTAGGTAAACAATCAGGGCCTGCAGCCACTGTTACAAGAAGCCTGAGACAGTGCCCCTTTGAGCAGAGATCAAATTTAAAAGAAAGGGGGAAAGCCAAAAAAGATGAGCAAAACAACAACAACGAAAGAATCTGAACATAGAAAGTTATTATGATGACAGGGAAAATCGACACAAGCCAGAAGAGGATAACAAGGTCAAAACACCTATGGGAAAAACTTCAAAGAAAAATTAAAGTATTCTCAATCCCAGTATTCCTGATCTCAGACAATGAAAAAGCAAAACTAGAACTAATTAAAAGAGATAAGGAAAAAAACCACACCTTCCTAAAAGGTACCATAGACAATGAAACAATATCAATATATATATGAACCAAGAGCTATAGCATCTAATTCTTAAGGGAGACGCTAAGTGAATTATAGGAAGAAAGATGGAAAACTATACCAGTGGGGGCCCTCAACTGTCCCCTCTCAGAACTTGATAAATCCAATTTAAAAAAACAAGAGAGAAATTAAGGAGGTGAATAGAATATTAGAAAAGTTCACTATGACAGACCTTTAGAAAAAACTGCATGGAAACAGAACAAATATACCTTTTCTCAGCAGTACATGGCACCTACACAAAAACTGACTATGTAATAGGGCATAAAAACCTCAAAATCAAATGTAGAAAGGCAAAAATAGTAAATGTATACTTTTTAGATCTCAATACAATAAAAATTACATTCAACAAGGGACAATGGAAATCTAGATTAAAAATTAATTGCAAACCAAATCTTATCCCAAAAAATAAGTAGGTCAGTGAACAAATCATAGAAACAATCAATAATTTCATTAAAGAGAATAACAACAATGAGACAACACCCCAAAATTTAAGGATGTAACCAAAGCAGTGATTAGGGGGAAATTAATTTCTCTAAATTCTCACATCAGGAAAATACAAAAAGAACAGATCAATGAACTGGGCATGCAACTAAAAGAAACTGGAAAAAGAGCAAATTAAAAATCCCCAGTTGAGCACCAAATTGGAAATCCAGAAAATCCAAGGTGAGATTAATAAGATTGAAAGTAAAAAAATATATATTATGCTAATAAAGAAATCTAGGAGCTGGTTTTATGGAAAAAATTCAATAAGGTAGATTAGTCATCAGTTAATTTGATTTTTAAAAAGTAAGAAGAAAGCCAAATATCTAGTATCAAAAATGAAAAGGGTGAAATGAAGAAGAAATTAAAGCAATTATTAGGAAATATTTTGCCCAACTATATGCCAATAAATCTGACAATCTGAATAAAATCAATGAATATTTTTAAAATATATTAATAACTTAGATTAACAGATGAGAAAACAGAATGCCTAAATAACCACATCTTAGAATAAGAAATTGAAGAAGTTATTAATGAACTGCCTAGAAAAAAATCTCCAGGGCCAGATGGATTCAGGAGTGAATTCTACCAAATATTTAAAAAACAATTAATTCCAATGCTATATAAAAAAAAACTTGGAAAAAATAGACAAAAAAAGGAGTCCTACCAAACTCCATTTCTGATACATATGTGATTTGATACCTAAACCAGGAAGGGTTAAAACAGAGAAAGAAAATTACAGAACAATTTTTTTAATGAATATCAATGTAAAAATTTTTAACAAAATACTAGCAAGGTGATTACAGTAATATATCACAAGGATTATACCCTAAAACCACATGGGATTTATAGCAAGAATGCAGGGCTGGTTCAATATTAAGACAATTATCAACATAATTGACCATATTGATAATAAAACTGACAGAAATTATATGATTATCTCAATAGATGCTAAAAACCTTTTGACAAAAGACACCATCCATTCCTATTAAAGTCACTAGAGAGCACAAGAATAAAGCAAGCATTCCTTAAAATGATAATCATTTTCTATTTAAAACTATTAGCAAGCATTTTCTGTAATGGAGATAAGCTAGAAGCCTTCCCAATAAGATCATGGCTGAAACAAGGATGTCCAATATCAGCATTATTATTCAATATAGTACTGGAAATTTTAGCTATAGAAATAAGAGAAGAAAAAGAAATTGAAGGAGTTAGAATAGGCAACAAGAAAACAAAACTACCACTCTTTGTAGATGATATGATGTTATACTTAGAGAACTCTAGAAAATCAACTAAAAAACTACTTGAAATAATTAAGAATTTTAGCAAAGTTGCAGGATATAATATAAACTCATATAAATCATCAGCATTTCTTTATATGACCAACAAAGACTCAGCAACAAAAGGTAGAACGATTAATTCCTATCAAAATAACTGTCGACAATATAAAAAGCTAAGCATTTTACCTGCCAAGACAAATCCATATGAACACAATTATAAAACATTTTACATGAATAAAGCCAAAACTAAACAAATGGAAAAATATCAATTGCCCATGGGTAGGTTGAGTCAATATAGTAAGAATGGCAATTCTGAATAAATTAATTTACTTACTCAGTGTCATACCAATCAAACTACAAAAAAATTATTTGATAGATCTAGAAAAAGCAACATCAAAATTCATCTGAAAGAACAAAAAGTCAAGAATATCAAGGGAATTAATGAAAAAAGAATACAAAGGAAGGTGACCTAGCAATATCAGATCTCATACAATATTATAAAGCAGTAGTCTTCAAAACTGCCTGGTACTGGTTAAGAAATAGACTACTGGATCAGTGCAATAGATTAGGTACACAAGACAGTAGTCAGTGACCATAGTAAATTAGTGCTTGATCCACCCAAAGACCCCAGCTTTTGGGATAAGAAGCCACTATTTGACAAAAACAAAAAAATGCTTGGAAAACTGGAAAAAAATAGTACATAAACTAGGCATAGACCAATATCTCACACCATATACCAAGATAAAGTCAAAATGGGTATATGATTTAGACATAAAGTGTGACACCAGAAGCAAATTAGAAGAACAAGGAATAGTCTACCAGCCAGAACAATGGGGAGGAAAATTCGTGACCAAACAAGATAGAGAACATTACCAAATGTAAAATAGATGATTTTGATTGGAGTAAATTAAAAAGGTTTTGTAGAAACGAGGCCAATATAACCAAGATTAGAAGGAAATTAGAAAGCAGGAAAACAATCTTTACAGAAAATGTCTCTGATAAAGGCCTCATTTCTCAAATGTATAAATAAAAGAATCAAATTTATAAAAATAAAAGTCATTCTCCAATTTATAAATGGTCAAAGATATGAATAAGCAATCTTCAGATAAAAATCAAAGCTATCTATAGGCATACAACTGAAAATTTTGCAAACATTAATGCTAAAAATTGTTTTGACATATAAATGGGGAAAAATAAAATAGTATTTTTAAAAAGTATTAAGTAAGAATAGAAATTAGAGTTCTCAAAATGTTCAGAAACAAAAATATAGTTTACGACAACAAAAAGAAAGTATCTCTTCCTGTTCACTTACCCAAAGAGGCATGAATTTTTTAGTTTTTGCTTATTTGTTTTTTAAGAGAGAAAGTTAAAAAAGTATCTCAATCAAACTGAACAATATACTAGATTTATTTTGTCAGCTTAGGGAAATTCAATTCCTGTAATCCCTCACTTGTACAGGGAAGGAGAGATCTGTGCTTTGTCATTTTTTCTTTAAAACAGTTATTTCAATTGCATATCATTCAGTTTGGAGATTTCGTTCCCATTTTTGCTTCCATTTTCATTGTCATGGTATATGTCCATATGTGTGTATGTGTACACACACATATATACGTACATATCTAAACACTTATATTTGATTATTTACTTTTTTTTTCAATTTTGTTTGCTTCATGTTACATGAGAATGGGCTGCTTCAGGATACAAACATACATAAGAGTCTTCCCATGGTTCTGTGAAGTCAAATACACACTGATTTTTGTATTTTTAATTTGTATCAGCAGCACCTAGAATAGTGCCAGGCACATAGTAGGTATTTAATTTAAATGATTAATTGGTTGATGCTTATTGTTTCTTATGATGCAGTAATATTCCATCACATTAATGTGCCATAATTAATTTAGACATTCCCCGCTCAAGAAGCATCATTTATTTCCAGTTTTTTTTTTTTATGCTATAAAATGTACTAGTAGAAATAATTAGGTGGACATAGGAATTTTCAGTATTTTACCTCCTTGGAGTATGTGTATGCATAGCAGTGAGATGTCTGAATCAAAGGGTATAAATATTTTATTTGTTTCTTTAGCATTATTCTAAATTTCATTACATATTGATTGGATCAATTCACAGTTATTGTATTGAATTACTGTCTGTCTTTTCATAACCTCTGTAACATTGACTCTTCCCATTTTTTGTCAACTGGCTGAATGTAAAGTAAAATCTTACAGTTTTGATTTGCATTTCTCTTACTTTCATATATTTTTCAGGATAGATACCTTAAAAATCACTATGAATATCAGAATTAGAAGAGACTTTTGAGGCCATATTTCCAACCAATTGGCAATCATTTAAAAGCCTACTATGTTTCAGGCCCCATGCTAGCCACCAGGGATACAAGACAAATAATAGTAACAATAATAATTACTATAATGAAGTAATTTATATCTAATTGATGGAGACAACATGTATATACTTAAATATATACAAAATAAATACAAGGTAATATGGAGAAGGAGGCACTAGCAATTTGAAGGATCAGAAAAGATTTCAAGGAGAAGGTAGGGTTTGAGTTAAAACTTGAAGGAAACTAAGGTGAAATTCATTCCAGGCCTACTTGCACTTATATAAGAAATCTCTTCTAGACCATGTCTATTTAGTCTCTGTTTAAAGACCCCATTAGTATGTTGCAAAATAATAATGTTTAGAAAGGGTTTTATGTTTTGTTTTAACAGTGGACAGAGTATTGGAATTGGAGTCAGGTAGATATTAGTTCAAATCTTGCATCAGATACTAAATACTTGTATGACCTTGGGCAAGTTATAACCTCTCAGTTTTAGTTTTCTCATCTATAAAATGGGGATAATATTAGTGTGGACCTTACAGAGTTATTGTGAGGGTGAAATGAGACAACAGATGAAAAGCACATATAAACCATAAAGCATAATATAAATGACATTTTGTAGTATTTATTATTACTATATTATTATTATTATCGTATTAGCATCAAGATTAAATACACTTCTCTGCAACTTCTACCCATTTCTCCTAGTTCTTTCCTCTACAGATTAAAAGTTTTACTTCCTCTTGAAGTCCTTCAAATGCTTAAAGACAGGTACTATGTGCCCCTTAACTCTTATTTTTTCAATCAGTCAGTCAGCCAAGAAGTAATTATTAATAGTCTAATATGTTCCAGGCACTGTGCTAAGAGCTAGGATAAAAAAAAGACAAAAGAAAGTCCTTGCCTTCAAGGAGTTTACACTCTAATGAGGGGAACAACAAGCACCAAAATATGTACAAACAAGGAACATACAAGATAAATAGGAAATAATTTAGAGAGGAAAGACTTCCTTCTTCACTCCCTTCTACAGTGGAAGGAGGGATTTAAAGTAAACCAGAGGAGTCAATAAGCAGAGATGAAGAGATAAGGCATTCTAGGAATGAGGGATAGTCCGTGAAAATGCTTGTAATTGGGAAATAATCTAACATGTTACAGCAAGGAGACCAGTGTCACTGACTTGAAGTGTATATGGAAAAGAGTGAGGTGTAAGAAGACTGGAAAGTAGAGGGTTGTGGGCTAGATTTTGAGATCAAATTAGATAATGCTGGGAAAGTGCTTAGTATCCTGCCGGGTACACAGAAAGTGCTTAATAAATGTCTATTTAATCCCTGTCTCCCTTCTCCAGGCTAAATATTCCCAGATCTTTTAAATAAGTCTTATATACCATGGCCTCTTCTCCTCATCAGCTTGGTAATACTGTGATAGTGATAAATATCTGGAAGTAAAGATAATACTTCGCATATGATGAGGGCTAAATACAATGGCACTATCATATTCCTCATTCTCGATACTACCTCTCTATGACCTCTTAAGATATCATTAAATTTTTTGACCATAATAATCATATTATTGACATAAAGAGAGCATGCAGTCCATTGTAAACTAAGAAATCTTCACATAAGCTATTGTCTATTCATCCTTCTCTCTTTATTTAAGATATTTATTTTTCAACCAATGTAGAATTTTAAATTTATAATTATTAAATTGCATGTGAGAGACATCATAACAGTATATTCCTAGGCAAATCACTTAATCTCTCACTTGTCTAGGCAACTAAGACTGAAAGTTCAAATGAAGGTGCCAATTAGAATTGGCAGAGGAATCTCATCATCCAGGAGGTCCCTATACCAATGGATCATAGTTATCTCTCTCTCGATTGGGCCCATTATGTCAATATAATTTTAGATCCTATTTCTGAATCCAGTAGAGTAGCTATCCCTCCCAACAACTTGTCATCTGTAAAACTAGTAAACATGTCAACCACATTCAACTCTAATCACTAAGAAAAATGTTAAACACCAATAACACATAAAAGTATAGTTGACATGACTATTAAAGTTCCTGGTAAAATAAAGATGAGAGGGAGAGCTAATACATAAGATACTCAAATTAAAATCCAGAAAGATGTAGATAGGACATGATAGAACATTGTACCAAATAGGAAAAGATGAAAATGAATAGAGATAAATGTGAAGTTTTACCCTTGATTTAAAAATTTTTCATATATTCAAGAGAAGAATCACATAATTTGACAAAAGTCAATCATCTGGGGAAAAAATATATGAGTTTTAGTAGAGTACTAGTTCAAGATGAGTTAACTGTATTATAAGACAGTCAAGGAAACAAATACAATTTTATACTGCATTAAGACAAGTTGTATCCAGGACTGGGTGTTATTACTCTGCCTTGATAAAATCCCATCCAAAGCATTATGCTAATTTCTGGGAAGTATATTTTAGATAAGATATCCCTAAAATGTTCCAAATGAGTACAACCAGTATAACTAAAGGCTTTGAGTTTATGCCATAGGACAATCAGATGGAGGAACCCAGTATTTTCAGCCTGAAAAAAAATAAAGAATGGAAGCAAGCTACAAAAACTGTCTTCAGATGTTCATCATATAGATGAGGGAAAACCAAACTAGGAACAATGAATGAAAATTACAAAAAAAGAGACAGGTTTAGACTTTATATAAGGAAAAATATGCCAACAATTAGAGTCATCCAAACATGGAATGGGCAGAGGCTTCTCCTGTGTTTGGAGTCATCAAAGCAAAGACTAGATGATCATGTGTCAGGTATATCATAGAAGGGATGCTTTCTCAGGTACGTACTAGAACAAATGTCCTCTGAGGTTTATTGTAAATCTCAAATTCTGTGATTCTGGGATACAGTTATTGAGGCTAAATCTCTCTACCCTGTTAACAAAAACAGCATGAAACACTGTCAAATGATTTTCTAAAATCTAAGGTAAGCTATATCAATAGCATTCCCTTTACCTACCAGTCTTGTAACCCTGTCAAAACAAGAACAAAAACAAATTAGTCTGGCATGACTTGTTCTTGATGAAGCTGGGATTGCTTAATAATTGCTGTTTTTCAATCTACATGATTACAGACCACCATTTTAATGAAACATTCTAAAATTTGACTTGAAATTGTAAATTGGCTTAACTGTTTATAGATTATAGATTCTCCCATCCTTTATACTTTAAAATTCAGAACATTTGTCCTTCTTCAGTTCTTACTGCACCTCTCTAATTTTTAGGATCCTTCAGGATCCTCTGGTTGTGGCTCCACAATCATATCTACTACTTCTTTCAGAGGGCGCACCTAGGTAGCACAGTGGATAGAGCACCAGGCCTGGAGTCAGGAAGATGTGAGTTCAAGTCTGGCCTCAGACAGTCTCCCCATCTATAAAAAGTGAATCAGAAAAGGAAATGATAAAACACTCCAGAAAAGTAGAAAACTCCAAATGGAGTCACAAAGGCTTAGACACAACTGAAATGACTGAGCAACTAGCTTCTTTCAGATCCCTGAGATGTCATTGATACAGCCTGGTACTTGAACTCACTGAGAACAGCTAGGCACTCTCTTATCATATATTCACTTCTCTAGAATAAAACTATGCTAAACATGTTCTTTTTACTCTAGATTTACTAATTCAGAGATTGTTCATCTCAGCAGAAAAAATAAGACAAAACTATGTTCAGTGTTCTTGCCTTCTCTCAGTCTATCCTTATCAATCAGCAATAATTTGTTAAGCGCCTACTGTATGCTTATACTAGCACATAGCATATAGTATGTAAGATACTGGAGATTTGAGCACAGAGCAAATAAAACTACTTGCAAGGAGCTTGCTTTCTAATTGGGGAGACAACATATGCATACATAAACAGATATAGCATAAATAAAAAGTGTACATACAACACTAATATATGTATGCATATATGTATGTATATGTACATATTGTGTGTATATATGTGTGTGTGTATATGTATACACAGACATAAAATAGTTCAATACAAGGCATTTTGGGTGGGCGCTAGCAGTTGAGGTCATCAGGAAAGGCTTCAGCCAGAAGTTGTACCAAAGCCTCATCTTAAAAGAAGAAAGATCCTTATGATGCAACAGTAAGGAGGAAGTTCATCCCTAGGATAAAATGGGAGTTACTTACATTCCAAAGGCACAGAGATGAGAAAGAGAATTTTACATGGAAAGAATAGAAATAAGGTGAATTTTTAGATCATAGAGTTCAGAAGGAGGAATTATGTCCAATAAGTCTAGAAAGCTAGGTTGGGGTCAGGTTGTATAGGACTTTAGAAGCAAAACAGAAGAGTTTATATTTTATCCTAGAAACAAAAAGAAGCCACGGGAGTTTTGAATATGTAAGGGAGTCATATGGTCATGCATCGCTGAAGCAAAATTACTTTAGCAACAATATGGAGAATGGACTTGGGTGGGGGAAGATTTGAAATGGGAAATCAATTAGACAGTAGTCAGAATATTTTGCTAGAGGTGATGAAGGCCTGAGCTAAAGGTGATAGCTGTGTGAGTAGATTGAAATGGTGGATTGAAAGAGATGCTCAACAATGTGCAGTGATCATCTCTGATAGACTTAGCTATTCTCAGTAAAACAGTGATCCAAGACAATTCCAAAAGACTTATAATGGAGAATGCTATCCACATAAGAACTATGGAGCCTGAGTGTAAATTGAAGCGTACTATTTTCTCTTTTTTGTTGTTCTTTCTTTCTTATGTTTTTTTTTCCCTTTTGTTCTGGTTCTTCTTTCACAACATGGCTAATGTGGACATGTTTAATATAATTGTACATGTATAGCCTATATCAGATTGCTGACTATCTTGGGGAAGGGGAGATGGAGAGAGGCAGAAAAAAATGGAATTCAAAATCTTATAAAAGTGAATGTTGAAAATTATCTTCATATGTAATTGGGAAAAATTAAATACTATTAAATGGAAGAAAAATAGAAAGGTGTTTGAAAAGTTAGAAAAGGCAAGAATTGGCAGTTTAAATAGTATGTGAGATGAAGGATAGTCCCAAGATAATGAATTCAGATGCTGAAAAGGTAGAAGTGAAAGAGAGAAGTTTGGAAGAAAAGAGGGTTGGGGGGAAAGATAATGTGTTCCAATTTAGACACTGTGAATTTAAGACGTCCCTGGGACATGCAGTTTGAAATGGCTAATAGATAAGTAGTGATGTATGACAAAACATCAAGAGAAAACTCATGCTAGATTAATATATATATGGGAGTCATCTGCATTGAGACCATAATAAAATCCACAAGAACTGATGAAGTTACCAAGAAATACACTATAAATGGAGAACAGACATGGGTCCAATTCCAAATATTGGAAAGCACCCACAGATCAGGGCCGTGAAATGGGTAATGAGACTTAACGAGATTGAATTAACGACTGGAACTTAGAAGTAATCTGGCCTACTACCCTCATTTTATAGCTGAGAAAACTGAAGACCCAGGGAGGTTAAGATGATTTGTCCAAGGTCAAACATGTCATAAATGGCAACATTGGAAATATAAACTCTTCCTTAGACTCTAAATCCAGCACTCTTTTCATGCCAAAAGTTCTATTATCCCCATTTCGCATGTGAGGAAAGTAATGCCTGAAAAGGGTATTTTGTCCAATATCAGAATAAAAACAGAAACAGAATCAAAATAAGAATGAACTCAGGCCTATTGACTTCTGGTCCCATGTTTGGTTCAGTAGACCACAATATTTCTAGACAGTTATATTAGACTAGGGGTCATCATCAAATAGCAAAGAAGCATCCTCTACATTTGTTTGTAAAAAGGAGGAATATTGCCTTTATTTATTAAAACAATCATTGAGAGAGGGTACACTATGGGATTTCAAGACATGCCTCCCATGGTCATCCTTGAGATCTAAATTAGCTAGCAACAATATGGCTAGATCTCTATACAGATAGGACACAATATGGCCAGGATGTAATACATGGAAAAGTGGTGCCAGGTCTATTCATCCAAGTAAATTTGTTGAAGGTAATTTGGCTGTTGTCATCAGATTAATCTGATAATGGCAGTCTTTTATAGTCATCCAAGAGAAGAGAATTTTTGAAAAGTCATTCACTGATATTTAGAATGTGCTTTATATCTGGTGGTGGTTTTGACAAATGTTCTCTTTCACTATGCCTATGAAGAAGTGATCCAAATATTAAATTCCTCATTACCTATTGACTGGGAAGACAATGGTGGCAAATTGAAACCTTCACCAACTCTCCAAGCATTCTAGAGAGCCCTGGGCACCCTTTAAGAAAACATTAGAATACATTTGCTTCAACTGAAATATCCTCTGAGAATCAATTCTATCAAATAAAATCTTTAGAAATAAATGTGATTTTTCTGGTAGTACATGAATCGTAAGATCCTTAATTGGGCGAAGGTAAGGGCTATCTAAAACTGCCTGTGCTTTGGCAAACTTTTGCTTATTAAAAACAGGTGCAAACCTTTGCTTATTAAAAACAGGTGCAAGAATATATGTGTGAATTCACAGATGTGCCAAGACTATTATCTTGGCAATTGAAGATAAAGGATTCATTCTGAAAATTATATCTGTATAAAGTGAAATAGTAACCAATATGGATAGCAGAAGTGAAATCTTCTGGAAATGCTTTCTAAATTACACACATGAGAAAATAAAGAGGACAAGCATAAGATTATTTCCTAGTAACCTAAATGTATATCAAGAATAATTGAAGAAGAGAATAGAAATGTGAAAAGTAAATACCTGCAATAAGAAAACCCATAGAGTAGGAAAGCTAGCTTTAGAAAAAAAAATTACAGGGTTATAAAATTGAATTCAACAATTAAGAAAAATATCTTCATTTTTCCTGGATATTTTGTAGCATTAAATTAAAAAGAGGAAAAAGAAAGGCTAAAGTAGAAAGAGCCTTACACAACACTTTCTATGTAATACAACAAGGATTAAACAACTATTGAGAAGGTATATCGCATATTTCCTATTGCCAGACTCTAACTATGATGTGTAGTTGGATGAGTAAGTCCATCAACACAAATGTCTTGGACAAGTCGTGCTAATGATGCATAATGAGTTGTGTCCCCAATTGACTAAAAGGGAGGATGCATACTAGATTGTATTTGGGTCATTGTGCAATTCTTTAAATGATCTAAAGCTGCTCCCTGATTCAAAAAATGCATCATTTTAAAAACAATTTTCTAGGTGATACTGTATGACTATGAAATACAAAATTCCATTGTCTCCAAGTGATCAAAATTATGGGTAATAGAAAGGGCAATGGAGACATGCATGGTGGGGTTAAGTAGGTTGTGGCATATTAGTAAAATGACTTGCATGCAAGAAATGGAGTAAAAGACATTATCAAGGATATGTTTGACCTGAAAGGGAAGGGGACTTATTAAGTCTTGACTGCCCACATTCTGCACTGGAACCCAAGAAATGTCAAAAGACTGAAAGGAAGGCCTCTACCACTATCAGTAAAACTTCTATGTGGAATTTTGACTTAATGGGAGAATTACATGATCCTTCCATATGATAATTCAAAAAAAATCACACATTCTGGGAAAATGTCATATTATCCAAGTTCTTTCCCTAGTATTTTATAGACAAACTCAGTAGAGAAGACCTCAAAGAAGACTACAGATTGAAATGGCTTGCCCAAGAACTAGGGAAGGAACGACAGAGATGATACTGGAACCTAAATCTTTTAGCTCTCAGTCCAGTGTGTTTTCCTAGTTTTCCTAGTGCCCTACTATATAAAGTTACATCTCTTTTTCAAAATGTCCATTTCTTCCCTTTTGATGGGATTTTATAGGCAAAGGTCTCATGATTGGTTGTCAGTGGATCAGTTTCCCATGACATTTTAATCTCTAACTGTAGAAGGACAATAGGTAGATCCACAATACCAAGGGGGAGAAAGTAGAAGGCACATTAACAGAATTTGAAAATTGTGGAATTATCCATGGTAAGCTTATATTCTTGGACAGACAATCACTCAGGCACACAGGCATTATAAAGCCTGTTTTCCCTTAAGATAAAGACGATACGGGGCGTCTAGGTGGCGCAGTGAGTAAGAGCGCCGGCCTCGGAGTTGGGATGACCCGGAATCGAAACCAGCCTCAGAAAACGAGCACCCACACACAAATAATGACTAGCCGTGTAACCTTGAGCAAGCTACTTAACCCCAATTGCTTTAAAAAAAAAAAAGATAAAGACAATACAAATTGTTGCTGTTTTTCTTTGTTATCCTTTAGTTAAGGTGAGTATGGAGAAATGAGGAGAAACACCAAAGGAGCAAAATGTAAAGTGTAAGGAATCAGAAAAGCAAATGTTGCAATCATTAAGAATTATACCTCAATCAGACAATCCATTGGAGTCAAGTATTTATAGACCTAAACAATGCAATCTGGACAACTATAGCTATGTAGGAGTCCAATCAGAAAATAGCAAGTGAAAAAGCATTTCAATTACTTATTCTCATTTGCAGCTAGTAGGGTTAAGGTTCATTAGCTAAATGGGCCATTGTTGCTGTTTTCTGCTTCTGAAATAGCCTGCCAAGAGCTGAATGAGAGAGCAAAGACCCAAAGAGCAGTTGATGGGTCGTACAGTTCAGAGGAAGCACAACTGTGGTCTGGTCTGTGGTCTGAGCTCTCAGGCTCTGTGGATGAACATCCACACAGCAGGAGGGCAGAAGCCCTAAGAGCATGGAATGATGTGTTATGTCCTCTTGCTAAAGGAATCCTGGAGCAATAGTCATTTCAAATGAAAAGTTAATTCAGAGAGCAGTCAATTCAACCAACTGAGACAGAAACAGATTAGGAATGAGTCCATACTATGCCCAGTTATGACTTAGAGTGGGAAGTAAACTTGATAACTTTGGGAAAAAAGCAATTGAGGGTTACATCCTCTGAATTAATGAAGATTCTGAGAACCATAGAGTTAGCAAGAACAAAGTAAATTGTATTGAGACAAAATGATTACTGAAATACTGAAATTTGAATGAAAATTGTTGTGAGCTTAATAGGATTTTTTTTTGTTTATTCCCCATCTATTCACAAATGGCCATCATAAGCAAAATTCCAAAATAAATAAACATTTTTCAAAAATAATTGATTTTCAATCCAATTTCCACACACAAATAACAAGCTATAATGTGCTGTGAGAGGAACAGCTCTAGAAAACAGACAAGCTTCATACAGATGCTTGTCTTAGAGAGATCATGCACAGTTCAATAGGAACAACTTGAAATCTAATTATCCTGTGATAATCATGATAATATTATGAAGATAATCATTTATTCATTCAACAACTTTTATTGAGCACCCATACCTTACATGGCAATGAAATAGAAACTGAGAAGGATAGCAATATTGAATGCTTACTGAGATAATGTATGTGAAAGCACTTTGAAAAGTATGAAGAACTATAATGATAATGATGCAATCATAACCTATTGGGGGAAAAGCAACATGGTTTCTAAAAAAGTAAATCATGCCTGATTATTAACTGTGGGCAAAGAATAAATTATGATCATAATTTATTTAGACTTTCAAGCAGTCTTTGAAAAAATGTTATACTAAATTCTGTTTTTTAAAACCAGTTAGCACAGGACATAGGGAAATATTTTGTCCTGGGAAATAGGAAACAAAGTTCTAAGATGGGCAGGCATTTCTAGAGATGGAAAAATTCTTACAGAAAACCTGGATTTATTTCATAATTTTGTATATGACCTGAGAGATTATATACAGTCAATTCTCAAGTTTTGAAACTAACACCAAATTTCTCTGCATAGTGAAATACCAAGTTGACAATAATGAATTACAAAAACCCCACAAGTTCATTAGAGTGGGAAATAAGAGATGAATTTAGATGTAGGGATAAGTAACACAAAATATTTTGGGGGGATGGGGAAGCATATACTTTATATGTATAAGATATATTCATGTTACAAAAGAATATTGTAATCTGTTTTTGGAAGGCATCCTAGCTCTGATACTCACTAAGTCTGTGACCAAAGGAAAGTCAATAAATCCCTGGGAACCTCAATATCCTCATCTTTGAGTAATTAATAATATATACTATCTACCTCATTGGATTGTGAGGAAGTGTTCATCAACACTTAAGTTCATCAAAAGCTGCTCAAAAATGTGTGCAGAGGGAGAGAAGTGAACAACATTGCACTTTATCAGTACCATAAACAAGTGGAAATGCAATTGTCTTGGAGAATAAAATCTATTTAAAATTGGCAGAAGAATAGAACCAGAAGAAATCTGTATACAATCACAGACACAACATATATGTGATGACCAACTATGACAGATTGGACTCTTCTCAGCAATGTAGTGATATAAGTCAATCCCCAAAGACTCATGATGAAGAGAGATCTCTACATCCAGAGAAAGAACTGAGTTTGAATCCTGATTGAAGCAAACTACTTGACCTCTTTCTTTTTATTGTTTGGCTTTATTTCTTCTTTACCATTTTCCATTCCATCTAGTACAACCTGCCTGTGTAACCTGAAAAAAAAAGCTGCTCAAATGTGGTTACCATTAATATTATTGGCCCAATGTTCTCCTGAGGGCAAATAGACCCTAAAGTTGCTAGTCTTATTTGGAAAGAAATGAAAAGTAAATCATTATCCCAAGATATTTGCTCTTACCTAGAATACTAGGAAATCTCATCCCTGTGTCATAATAAAACTATAATGGATTCATAGGAGGCAATTTAATGATGCCGTAGGAGAGATATCTCCATTAAGACAGAGTAAACAAATTAGGGCTCCTTAATTTGGAAAGGAAAGTGTTGGAAGTATATGAGAACTCAGAATCACAAAGTCAGAGTTGAAAGAGATCTCAGAGACCATCTAATCTAAGCTGCACTGACATAAAAACAAGTGTCCATTCCAGTTTTTGCTTAAAGACCTTCAGTGAAAGGGAACCCTCTATTTACTAAGACAGTCTATTCTATTTGAGTTTAATTTAAATTAATAGAAAGGGGTGGCTAGGTGGCGCAGTGAATAGAGCGCCGGCCCTGGAGTCAGAAGGACCTGAGTTCGGAGCCGGCCTCAGACACTTAATCCACACAAACAAAAACCTAGCCCTGTAACCTTGGGCAAGTTACTTAACCCCAATTGCCCTAAAGGGGCGGCTAGGTGGCGCAGTGAGTAAGAGCGCCGGCCTCGGAGTTTGGATGACCCGAGATCAGATCCGGCCTCAGAAAATGAGCACCCACGCATAAATAATGACTAGCTGTGTAACCTTGAGCAAGTTACTTAACCCCAATTGCTTTAAAAAATAAATTAATAGAAAGATTTTCTTTTCATCAAGCCTAAGCTTCCTCTTTGTGACTTCAACCCATTGCTCCTAATTCTTCTGTTTGGCTCTGAGAAGAACAAGGAGACTTCTACATAACAGTACTCAAAGTTGTTCCAACTCCATCAAGCCCCATTAAGTCTTCTTTTCTCTAGGCTAAACATCTACATTTACTTCAAGTGATATTCATATGACATGATCTTGAGGCCATTCACCATCCTTGGTACTCTTATTTGCATACTTTCTAATTAATCAATGTCCTTTTTAAAACATTGTATCTAGGACTGAACATAATGTACCAGAAAGGATCAGGCCAGGATGGAGTACATTGGGACTAACACTAAGCTGACACTTCTTTAAAGAAACTTAAGATGTGATAGCTTTTTTGGCTGCTATAGTATACTGTTATATCAAAATTCTAAGAGAAGTTATAAAAATAGAAAGTATAAATAGATCAAAGAATTGTTCACTATATTGATCAATGTAACTAAATCATCATAATGAAACAAAAAAAACACTAGAAAGCAACTGAGTCAAAAAACATTATTTTCTTGCCAAAAGGATCAATATAGAAGCCAAACACAACACAGATTTAGAAATAAACTCATTTGTAAAACTGTATAGAGGATGGTGGTAGAAGATCACAAATACCATCACCTCATAAAGCATTGAGAAGCAGTAGATGAGAAACCAAGTTGAAACCAACATTTCCTTCACTTCTGATGTTGTTGACAGAAAGCTTAGAATGCAAGCCAACAAAGCAAAGTCATTCTCAAATTATTTTGAATAAAACTCTAGAGCCATAAAATAAACAAAAATAGAAAAGATCTATAAAAATTTTTATAATAAAATCACTTCAGCATCAATGACAGAGGAGAAACCATTTGGAGGCTGACATCATAATTCCTAATGTGTTGCTTAAGTAGAAGTGACTATATAGAAAAGGCGGGGGGGGGGGGGATGGCAAGAGAAGCAAAAATAAATAAAGCAAGCACAAAGGAAGTCTGTGTTGAAGGTGGTGTGATTTCTGAGGCCCTCGAGGTGTCAATTCCCAAGGTGTTGGAAAAAGGAGGCTATATTATAGGCTCAGAAAAAAAAAATGGATCTATTACCAAAATCAGGAAGCAGAGAATATCTATAACTATGTAATTACACAACTACTTTCCCATCTATACAAGATGCATTATGAGAATAATCTGCCCACAAATTGAAATTATTACTAATGAGAGTTGGAGAAAGTAACAGAAAGACATTCAAAATGATATTAAATATCAGACTACATCAATAGTTACATAGATAGATGGATAGACAGATGATTAGATAGATATACAAACAAGATCCCAGTAATCTTATTGGTTTTTTACCACTAAAAAGTGGAACAAAATGCCATATTAAATACTCTTTTCCAATTAAGTGGATCTTATACATATGCCAAGATTATACAAGATTCCTTGAGAGATGCAAGAACAGAGAAAATTTTCATTACCCTCTGATTATCAATACTAAGTAACATAATGTTTACCATTGTCAAAGAAGCTGTCCCGGACAGACTTCAAATGAAAAAATAATTTCCTATGGAATGGTGAGGTCTTCCAGGTACTTCTATTTACTGATGATGTTGCAATAATTGCCTCAAGATCCAGAAAATTACTCTGTCTCCTAAGTGAGATCTATCTTTAGCAAGAGTTTTTTTGTTATGCATGAACAATGCCTTTTGCCCATATTACTACATGCAGTTATATAGACACCCATAGAGCTAATCTATCAGTAAATATGTATTAAATTGACATCATAAATGGACAATTCCTTGGGTCTAAAAGTAAATAAGAACAAAACTGACCTTTGGGATATTTGTAGGGTCCCTTAGTGATCCCAGGTTTCTTCTGAAAAAATGACCCATTTTTCAAAACAATGATAATTTTTAATAAATGCTTCAATTTATCCATTCATAGTTCACTATTTACTATTACTCATTCACTGTTCTAGCTTTGTGACTGAAATTAAATGAATAATGGTTGCTTTTAAAGTTGAAAATCACATAAAGGCCAATTAAAGGTCAGGCACAAGCACATCATAAAAATGCCCAAAAGAAACAGGATGAAGATTGCCATCAGAGGGATGTAAGACCTAGAAACAAAGACAGATGAACCACAAAGAATGAAGGGCAATGTGATGTTTATGGGATTTATGATCTTCCACACCCATTAATACACCTCACATGGAGCCCATTAAGGGAAGCTTGCTTAGGGGAGGTTTGTTTGTAGGAACGCTTTCACACCTTTTGCTAAATATATATATATATATATATATATATATATATATATATATATATATATATATATATATATATACTCTGAGCTAGCATTTTGCTTTGAGGGCTTGCTCATGAGAAAGATCTTGTGATTCCCTGGTGGAGATTCTGAGTGGCCATATGTTCAGAGTTCCCTGACTGCTCAGATGCAAAGGCTCTCTCGATCCAGATTTATGTAAAGTGTATGTCCGTACTGCTTTGATTCAGGCAATCAGGTCGCTGTCTGTTGATCTTTATTTCTCTACTTATAATTTCTCTTTTCATATTTTCTCTGAAGTTCAGGGTGCTGACTTTTCCCTTGAACTAAAAAAAATTGTTGACCCCTTAAATAGCTATCTCTCCTAGTAAAGCAGATCTAAGAACCTGTGCCAGCAGCCATCCTAGGCATGCCATTGTGGTCAATGCTACAAGTAACTGGAGGACAACTTACATACTCCACTGCTATCCACACAATATCACACCTGCCAACAGGGTGAAGAATGGGGAAAGGAGGCATCGTTTTGTGTGGATCTGCCACAGAGGACTTAGGGGAAGGTATGGAGTAGGGACAAGAATCTCCCAAGACCAAAATTTGGAAGGATTTCATTCTGTGCTTCTGAAGAGAGGGCTCACACTTATGAGATCACAAATATATCAGTCTTACACAGTTCTAGAGCTCAGGGAATTCAAACTGGAAGGAGGTGATTTCAAGAAAAAAAATTATAGGGATCAGTATTTTTCACCATGCTGACTTAAGGTTACAACTCCTCAGAAGTAGTGCTGGCAAAAAAGACAAATCTTTTCAAGTGTGGTCTGAAGAAGTTCATGATTTACAATAATTAGAAGGAACTACAGATAGAGGGGAGATAGTGCTATCCTTCTGAAGTGACATCATGGGTCTTGAGACAGCTAGAGGGTATAGTAGATAGAGCACTGGACCTGGAGTCAGGAAGACTTGAGTTTAAATACAGCCTCAGACACTAACTAGTTCTGTGATCTTGAGCAAGTCACTATCTGTCTCAGTTTCCTCATCCGTAAAATGTGGATGATAATAGGAAATGGTTGTTATGAGGACCAAATGATATACTTGTAAAACGCTTTGCCAGTCTACAAGTACAATGTAAATGCTAGCTGTTGCTGTTATTGATGATTGCTATTTTGCACTTCCAACATCTCCTTCACTTCTGATGTCAGAGAAATTACACTGATCTGAACTAATCATAAGTTTCAGCTGATTTGGCACTTCTTACATTTAGGGCAGCTAGGTGGTGCAGTACATAGAGCACTGGTCCTGGAGTCAGGGAGACCTAAGTTCAAATCTGGTCTTAGACAGATTCTGAGTGACTTTGAGGAAGTCACTTCACCCTGTTTGCCTCAGTTTCCTAAGTTGCAAAATGAACTGGAGAAGGAAATGGCAAACTACTCCAGTATCTTTGCCAAGAAAACTCCAAATGGGGTCATGGAAAGTTATACACAACTAAACAATAGCAATTGAACATTTGTATGTGCTCAGCACATGTTCCTAGGTCCTGTGATGGATCAATAAAGAGGGAGACATAGAAATTGTCATGAGGAATTCGTGATCTAGCCAAGAAGATACTTGCTGAGAGCTATCAGAGAACTAAGCAGGTGGAAGAGAACATCATATAAATTGCATTAAAAATCCTCAAAAAAAAATTCCAAGTGAGGAGTAATCAACTTGCAGATGTCTTGAGAAGGGATTGCTGATGGGGTGAGTCATAGGACAACAAACGGAAGAGACTTAGAAGTCATCTAGTCCAGGGAACTGAGGCCCAAAGATTTAGTGACTCACCTAAGGTCACAGCTAGTAAGTGACACAACCAGGATTTGCCCTCTAGTCCTTTAATTCCAAATATAGCACCCTTTCTATCCACTGAATAGTGCTATTTCTTAAACCTTGAGCTGAGTGCTGAATGAAATCATCTAAACAAAATATGGGAAAATGGAAAGAGTGCTAGATCTGGAATTAAATAAAGGACCTTAGTTAGATGCTGACTTTTATAATTATCACCAGTCTGACCTTGGGCAACACACTCAATCTCTGGACCTGAGCTTCATCATCTATAAGATAACAGGATTGCACTAAATGACCCCTAAAGTCCTTTCTAGTTCTAAACCTGTGATCACTATGGGTTTCTAGAGAGAGGCAGCAATGTAGCATGGACAGGAAATCAGCATGACCAGGACATAAAATGAAAAAACATAGGGAGGGAGGCAGTAAGGACTCTGGTATTTTACATAGAAGCATGGGAGGGTTTTGTATATAAACCACCCCCCATCCAAAGACTACTTTGTTAAAAATCTAGAAGCTATTCTTTAATATAGACAGTTCTCAGTTAGTTGAAAAAATTAATGGTCAGTGATAGCATGAATAATTGAAATCTATAGACATCCCCCATACATCATTTTAGCCGATATTCAGTCAACCAGCTTATTGAACACCCACAGGGTGGATAGGACTATATAATAATTACAATGCTCTTCCCTACCAAACCTGCTGACAAGAAACAAAATTACCACATCTGATTTTCAGCTTCTTTTATTTGCCCTGTCCATCATCTGACAGAGTTGCTAATGAGCAATGACATGTTGAAAATGGAGGCAGACAGAGGGAGGAGGAGGAGGAGGAGGAGGAGGAGGAGGAAAAATACAAGTCTTGGATAACCTGCAAATTAAGGGGCCATTCCCAAATAATTGAGACTTGGTGATGACTATTTGCTTAGAAAAAAGTCATCCAATTAATATATTTTAATTATTCCAATAATTAGGGACAACCAATGCATATCCTGAGAAATCTATTGCTTTCTAAGATTCTCAGTTCTGAATGAACTGCTCATCTGCACCAGTGGGATCTGCTTGGGCAGAAGGAATTTACATTCCACAGTTCTTTACAGGACATACCCAACATTATTGGAATTAAAGGGACATTTTTCTAAATGTACACACACATACATACAGACACAAGCAAACATGTATATACACTTTCCTTTTCTCTCTCTCTGGTATATATGTATGCATATGTGTATGTGTTTGGATGTATATATGTATTATGTGTAGGTATGTATGCGTGCACATGTGTCATATGTGTTACATGTTCCACTCATTACATCATAATTCACATATATAAATGTATTATGTGTGTTGTGCAATATGTATGTGTACAGTATATACACACTGTACATATTGTACACAAACACATATGTACAAAACATTTATATATATATAAATTACAAGCCTAGGGGTAGAATGTGTGTGTGTGTGTGCGTGTGTGTGTGTGTGTGTAAATCACAAGATTTAGAAGTAGAACTTTTGTAAAGAATGAAGGGATAAAGGTATCAGAAAATCTGGGATGGGAAGGAAGAATAAGGGCTAAGGCTGGGACCCTGAGAAAGCTTTTTGAGTTCTTTAACTCTGGAGAGTTAGAAGGAAAAGGGTATAATGTAAGAAACAGAGACCTGGTTGCTTAAGACTTTCCCTGGGCTCAAAGAAAAGGGAAAAAGATGATATTCTAGGACTGCCCTAGTTATTAGATTAGTAGATAATGATCAAGACAAATAGTCCATTCAGAAATTAGGATTACATATGTAGCTGGAGGGCCCTTTGCACTGTATTTTTCAGGCACTGAGTATTGTGAATAGGTTCCATGAGAGCAAATAATTCCAACAACTGTATGAGCACACATTTTTATGTTTGAAAAATTATGCATATGCAGTTCCACACCTATGAATTTGAATCATATTTCCATTGTCTATTTTATGTCATATGTGGAAACTCACCAATAATACCTGAAATATGTAATCCTTACATCAAATTTGTTTGACATTTCCAGTAGTTCTGGCTAGTCCAAAAGAGTTACTGTTGTTGACAAGGAGCCAGCTGGGGATTACAATATTATAACATATATACCCTTAACAGAAAAAGGTAAGAAGACAGAAACTAGAGCTAAATAAGAATGTCAGGATGAATTGTATACCATCAGGTAGGCAAAATGTAGTCTTGTCTGTGGGGAAGCAACTCCAATTAACATTTTTGGACTGAAATTTCTGTTCATAAAAAAAAAGCTGGAAATGAAGCTTTCTTAATCTATTCAGCCCACTTGCCTTGAAGAAAACTTGGGTCTGAAAATATTATAAATATCTTTAGGATTTTCTTTTTTAAAGATTTTGAGAGGAAGCTATACTTTAAATGTTTGTATATACCCTCCTGATGTCATGGGTCCTCTTTGAGAATGAAGGACAAACAACAAGAAGTTGAACTCAACATGTCTCAAACCAAATTAACCCCTAGAATGGATGGTATTCATCATCACTCATAGAAATAGCATACATTTTTATTATGAATTATCATGCTTTGTTGTTCATAGTTGGGTAGCTCAGAGAAGGAAAATGCTGCTCTTGAGGTCCAAGTTGTACAATGAATCACTCCTATTAATAGCTCTCATTTTTATAAAACTTTATGGTTTGCAAAACAGTTTCTGAACAATAATTCTATGAAGTAGGATGAGTGTTATTCCTCCCCCCACCCCTTGTAAATGAGGAAACTAAGGTTCAGGGACATCATATTCCTTTTATCATAATCATGGGCTATTAGGTATTTGGAGCAGGATTTGAATTCTTATCTCCTGAATTCAAGTGTAAATCCTCAGACCACCTAACTGCCTCAGGGATGAGACATGGCTCCTGCCCTCAAGGAGTTTAAACCACAAGTAGGAAGCAATACTAATATATTTGAGACATTTGGACTTTAGTCTGTGATAGTTATGATAGAAACTATGATAATGAAATCAGAGGGGGCTACAAGTGGTCAAAGATGGCTTCATTAAGAAGTTGGGTCAAATGATATTAAAATGCATCTGGAAGAGCAAACGGTTCCAGAATATCAAGAGGAATTAAGGGAAAAAAATGCTAGGGAAGATGGCCTAGCCATACAAGATCTTAAATTGTATTATAAATCAGTAATCATAAAAACCACTTGGTACTGGCTAAGAAATAGAGGGGTAGAGCAGTAGAATAGACTACGTACACAGGACATAGTAGTCAGTGATTATAGCAATTTACTCTTTGATAAACCCAAAGACCCAAGTTTCTTGGATAAGTACTCATTATTTAATAAAAACTGCTGGAAAAACTGGAAAATAGTATAGCAGAAACTGGGCATAGACCAGCATCTGACACTATATACCAGAATAAAGTCAAAATGGGTACACAATCTAAGTATAAAGACTGCTACTATAAACAAATCAAGGGAGCAAGGAATAGTTTGTCAAATTTATGGAGAAAGAAGGGATTTATGACCAAACAAGACATAGAGAATATTATGAAATACAAAATGAATACTTTTGATTACATTAAATTGAAAAGTTTTTGCATAAAGTCAATGCAACCAAAATTAGTAGGGAAGCAGAAAAGTGGGAAAGAATTTTTACAAGCAATGTCTTTAATAAAGGCCTCATTTCTAAAATATATAGAGAAATGAATCAAATTTACAAGTCATTCTCCAATTGATAAATGGTCAAAGGCTATGAACAGGCAGTTTTCAGATGAAGAAATTAAAGCTCTCTAAAGTCATGAAAAAATGCTCTAAATCACTTGATTAGAGAGATACAAATCAAAACAACTCTCAGGTACCACATCATACCTATCAAATTAGCTAACATGGCAAAACAGGAAAATGATAAATGTTGGAGAGGATGTGGAAATGCTGGAAGACTAATTCATTATTGGTGGAGTTATAAGCTGATCTAACCATTCTAGAGAGCAATTTGGAACTATGCCCAAAGGGCTACAAAAATGCTCATACCCTTTGATTCACAATACCATTTCTAGGGCTATATTCCAAAGAGATCATAAAAATGGAAAAAGGGTACACATGTACAAAAATATTTATAGCAGCTCTTTTTGTGGTAGATAAGAACTAGAAATCAAGGGAACACCCATCAATTGGGGAATGGCTAAACAAGTTGTGGTATATGAATGTAATGGAATACTATTGTGCTATAAGAAATGAACAGGTGGACTTCAGAGAAACCTGGAAAGATTTATATGAACTGATGCTGAGTGAGGGGAGCAAAACCAGGAGAACATTGTACACAGTAACAGCCACCGTGTGCAAGGACTCATTTTGATAGGCTTAGCCCTTCTCAGCAATGCAAGCACCTAAAACAGTTACAAAGTACATATAATGGAAAATGCCAACCACATCCCAGAGAAAGAACTATGGAGTTAGAGTGCAGAACAAAGCAGCCTATTTTGTTTTGTTTTGTTTTGTTTTCTTGTGGTTTCCCCCATTCATCATAATTCTTCTGTGCAACATGACTAATGTGAAAATTTTTTTAATAGGCACGTATAAATATGTAGAGACCATATCAGATTGCAAGCCATCTTGGGAAGGAAGGGGAGAAAATTTAAAACTTATGGAAGTGAATGTTGAAAATTAAAAATAAATAATTTAATAATGAAAAAGAAGATGGGTCTTGAGTTGGATCTGGAAGATTTAATGATATATAGATAGTGGAAGAGGGGAGATAGAGGGAACATCATAAATGAAAGTATAAAGGCAAAAAGGTAAATAGGATATTTGGGAGTCAGTGAGAAAACCAACTTGACTGAAATAGAGTATGTATGTTGGTGTATAGTGGGGCAGGAGGGATGATGTATATAAAAGAATAAGATTAGGGAAGATCTCGAAAGGCAGGCAGAGGCACATGGAATTAGTCTGACAAACTATGTGAAACCACTGTAGATTATTGATAAGGGTGAAATGATATGAGTAATCTTTTAGGAAAATCAATCTGACTGATATGCTGGATGATCCAGAAGAATAAGAACCTGGAAGTGAAAAGATAAGCTAGGAAGCCATTTTAGCAATCCAAATATGATATGACAAATTCTGGATTGTAGTGATGACACTGGCAATGGGAAGAAAAGGGAGGCAATGTGGCATAATGACAATAGTATTAAATGAGAATAAGAAGATCTGGGCTTGTATCCTAGGTATGCTCCTAACTAGCTCTGAATTTGGGCAAGTCATTTGGGCATTAATTGCTCATCCATAAAATAAAAATGTTAGAGTAGATAATGTCCAAGTTTTTTTGCAGTTTTGAAATATTATGAGGATAGAAATCCAAGAGACATTATTGAGTACTTATTGTGTTCCAGGCATTGGACTAGTGCTAGGTATGCAAAATAGGTGAGACACAAGGTAGTCTGCCTTCAACAAATTTCCATTCTAATGGAGGAGACAAGACATAAAGGTGAGCTAGGAAAGGATGGGAGAATATGCCAGACATAGTTTAGAAAAGACTGGAAAGTGATGTGCAGCTATAGTTGCCAGCCCGATAAAGTAAAAGCTCACTTATCAGAGCGCTGAATCCCTATCAATCAATCAATCAATAAACATGTATTAAGCACCTATTATGTGCCAGGCATTGTGCTAAGCAATGGGGCAGAGTACAAGGCTTTGGTGAGAGGGAGTTAAGGAGAACGAGAATGATATGATAGGCCGTGCATGGTCCAGAAAAGAGAAAAAAAAATAGTACATCATGATTGATAAGACATAAAGGGAGAAATAAGAAAGATAAAATGACTCTACATGTTCTCTCCTGGGACTTGGAAACAACAATGATGCCCATGATAAAAATGGGATAGTTGGAAAGGAAACAAATTTGATGGGAAAGGTGACCAGTTCAGTTTTGTACTGATTAAGTTTGAGACAATAAAGTACATCCAATGCATATATTTTTCGTTGTTGATTTCTGTCTCAGTAATACCAAATTCAAAAATAGCCCATCCCTAAAAAAAAGAAGGGATAGAAAATGTTACAAAGATAAGTAGAGCATTCTTTGGGGATATATTCTGGGGATATTCATTCTTTGGGGTACAGTAGAAAGAGCTTTGAGCTTGTAGTCAGGAGAAACTGCAGTCTTAATCCAGCCTCTGACTCGAGATGTGTGATCATGGGCAAGTCAATCTCTCTGAGCCTCAGTTCCTTCATTTATAAAACTGGGCTTGAAATGCCTATTTCATAAGGCTGTTTGGAGGAGATAATGATGTATTTCAAGTGCCCTATAAAACATAAAGCATTATAGAAAGATTAGCTGTTGTTTAGGAGTCTAACTTACAGCCTGGCAACCCCATAAAATTCAAAATCAAGATGACAGTTTACTAAGTGCTAGCAACAGCCAGTCTGTCCTATGGTTGTAAGTCACTATTAAAAACAGATCCAGATTCTTGAGCAATTTCAACAATGTCACCTACAGCCCCTATCCAACATCAAGTGGCAAGATAAAAATCACCTGGAATACCATTATTCCTGGTTATCAAATCATCCACAACTCATCTCAGTTGAGATTGATGTGTAAAGAAGATAGATAACACTGAGGAATGTCTGCCCTAAAGAAAAAACCACACATGTAACCAACCAGTGGGGATAATTTCATGGTATTCAGTGGACGTTGCAATAATGTTTTTTTCACGTGGATGCTGATATTTTTGAAGATAAAGTATACTTGTTCACTTTGGAAGTTCAAAACATGGTGGTTTCTATGTGTAAACTGATCAAAAAAAATATTGAATTAACAAATATTTATTAATTATCTACTAAGTTCCAGGCACTGAACTAGTTGATAATATTAGGTACCAGCAATACAAATACAAAAACAAAATAAAACCTTGCCCTCCAGGAGCTTACTTTCTCCTAGAAGAGGCAAGATATACTCCTTTAAGCATATATATAAAAAAAAGAAGGTATGAGGTGGGGGGGGCAGGGGATGTGTGCACCAGAATCTGATGAGACCAAAAAAAAAAAAAAAAGGCTCATGTAGAAGGTGGTATTTTAGCTAAACTTTGACTCAAAGAGGCAAGGGTGAGGAGGAAGCTGTTGAAGCCAAATACAAAAGCACAGAGATGAGATATGTTATCTGTGAGAAGCAAGAAGGCCATTATGGCTGGATTGCAGTGTGTTTGTTAAAGTAATGTATAAGAAGTCTAGAAAGTTTGGTTGAATTTTGATTGCTCAGGGCTGTAAATTAATGAGTCCAATATAAGGAGAACTACTCCCATGTCACTTTTGTATTGAGATTTTAGTTACAACAAAACTTGAAAACAAAGGAAAATTCAACTAACAACATGACCTTTGTGGGGAAGAGGGTGGGGAAACAATATTGAAAATAAGATAATTACCAGAATCTAGCCAGAATCCTTTTTTCAGGGGTAAGAATGTACTGGTGTACATTCCCCAAACTAATTCTGTTTAATAACTAATTCTAACTAATAAACAGTGGTGTCCATTCATTCCACCTGGTAGTTCCAAGTCTAAGTTTATTATTATTTTTGTTTCAGTCATCTTTGACTTTTTGTGACTCAGTTTGGGGTTTTCTTGGCAAAGATACTGGATTGGTTTGCCATTTTCTTCTCCAGCTCATTTTACAGATGAGGAAACCGAGGCAATCAGGGTTAGGTGACTTGCTTAGGATCAAACAAATAGTCAGTGTCTGAGGCCATATTTGAACTCATCAACAGGAGTCTTCCTGACTTCATGCCAGGCAATCTATGCATTGTATCACCTCGATGCCCAAATTTACAAAAAGACACAAATTTGTACATCAGACTATGAGACATAGAAGGTCTTATTCCCTCAGGGTATAACTTGAATGGGGAGAATGGGAAAAAAATGAAATTTTGGGGTCCTTTTAAAAACTACAATTTCACAATATCTCACAATAACAAAAAATATCTCACAATATCTTACAATAACAAAAAAGTATAAATATAGCACTACATCCATGTGATTAAGCCATTTAAAATCAAGTTGAACTTTAAGAAAAGAAACACAAAATAATTTCCAGGATGATTCTCTTATTTACAGTTATTATAACAATTTTCTGAACAGTTTGTAATTAAAAGTATGTCTTTGTGCCTAGTAGCTTAAAAATGATATTAATCTTACTATAAGGTTTCTTAGTCATGGTCCATGTTCGAGGCTAACTTTTAATTTATACTTTGCTAATAGTGTAAATGACATTTTCTGCCTTAGGTGGAAAAAGACTAGACAGATAGATAGATAGATAGATAGATAATAGAGATATATAGTTAAGAGATGTGTCCATAATATATGTATGTAATTCTCATATGTGTATATGGATACATGTGTACATTTACATCTATATGATGCATTTAATATACATGATGAAAGCACATATTTTCTTCTTCTGTTTCCATAAACCCATCACTGAATTCAAATGCTGCTGCCACCTGCATTTGCCACAGAGGCTGCTTAACACCCCCACCCCCACTGCATCCATAGGCCAGCTGGCTGATAGTGCTACTTGAGCCAGCCCACATTTTTTTCAATGGAATGGAGCCATCATTACTTGCAGTAATAGCTCCACTGGCACATCTGGGCCCATACAGGCAAAACAACCCGCCAGTTGGCTTGCATATGGAAACAGGGTAAAGAAGAGAGGTGTGTGCTAGTCCCAACAGCAAAAACAGGTGGCAGAGTAGATTGGAGGCTCAGGTAGGATTTTAAGGATTAAGTGTTAGGTTGTATTATTCCAAGTTTATAAAAGCCTGAGTTGCCCCAAATGGTCTAATTCCAGCCTCCCAGGTAACCTCTGCTTTTCCTCCTATGGCCTGGTTTTCTTTTTCTTTCTTTTTCAAGCCAGCCTATTCATTTTAGAAGAGAAAATTGGCCATTTTGTGCTCTATGTTATTGCACTAGAGCTGGAACATTAAAGATGTATAGGTCAACTTTGAGATTGTTAAAAAATGGAATAGAATTGTGAAGAATGAAAAAGAGATATAACATTTTTTTCTGGAAATTTTCATAGAAATATTTATCACAGAATTGGAATAAACTTCAGAGGTCATCTAGTCCAACACATAGCTAAATGATAATAATAGCAATTAGAATAATTAGTATTTTATAGTGCTTATATATTATCTTATTTGATCCTCATAACAACTGTGTGAGGTAGGTACTATTGTTATCCCTAATTTACAGATGAGGAAACAGAGGCTTAGAAAAGTTAAGTGACTGACCCATAATTATATCTCTCTGACAAAAGATTCAAAATCAAGTCCCACTAACCCTCTTAGTCTAATGCTCTATACACTGGGCCACTGAGCTGCCATCTCTAGCAGATCTGAAAATAGCAAGCCAGCACTGGCTCAAAGACCTCAATGTGAGTGGGCATCTGCACTTTCTACTATCATGATTCAGTTAGCTTCTAATATTAGTCTACAAAACAGCAAAAAGCAGTGGGAGAAAACAAACAAACAAGTTTATAGAGAGCTTAACAGGGGACCAATTGAAGTCAGAATGTCCTAAAGGCATTTAAGGAAGAAACTGGTAAAGGGACAACAAGCGTGAAAAATCCAAAAGTTTTGTCAAGATTTTCATAAGAAACACTTTTCTTCTCTCGGTGTTAGTGTAACTACTACCTTTGGACACTAACACCACAGTCCCCAATGTACTGCATGAGGAAGTAGAATTAACACAAAAGAAAGCAAAGTTGAGAAGAGAGAGGAATTAGACTAGGAAAAAATATCCACAGAGACTGATGCTAGAAACAACACAAAGGGTTGCAAAATTAAGTCTCAAGATCTTTGAAAGAAGATGGGATACCAAATGTTCGGGGAAAATCTTAAACTTGACTATTATAATCAGAAAAGAGACTGAGAAAATATCAGTAAGTATTGACTCATCTACTTGCCCATTTTTAGGAAAGTTTTAAGAGAAAAGACAAAGTAAGCAGACAAGTCAAAAGTTACTGATGTTTTCTTTTTCTTTTCTTTTCTTTTTATTTTTTTGAGGCCGTCCTTGATAAACATATATAAAGGAAACAGGAAGGCTTTCACATCCTGTAACAGAAGCTATTTACACAAATGATAGAAATCTGTAGAGAATACAAAAGTCCACTGTGCCTATAGTTTTTTGACCATTCAAAGGTGTTTGGTTCAGTCATCCAAAATGTCACCTCCCCATGCACACATCATTAAGATATAAGATCCATTGACATATGTAACAGAGGAAACAGGTTCAATCTTGGTCAACTATCCTAATGATAATTGTCATGTGAAGCACAGATCAGACATATACTCAACAGTAGGGTTTGACACTGACATAGATAAGATCCACCAAAGAGTCAAAATGGAAAATGGTTTCTCCAAAATGGGCAGCTAGATGGCACAGTGGATGAAGCACTGGGTCTGAAGTCAGGAAGATTCATCTATTTTCCTGAGTTCAAATTAGACCTCAGACACTAGCTGCATGGCCTTGGGAAAGTCATTTGTCCCTGTTTGTCTCAATTTCCTCATCTATAAAATGAGCTGGAGGGAAAAAAATTAGCAAACCACTCTAGTACTTCTGCCAAGAAAACCCCAAATGGGGTCACGAAGAGTCAGACATGACTAAAATGACTGAAGAACAGCAACAGCAACAAAATGATTCAGTCTTCCAGGTAAGTCAAGGCCTGGAACACTGCAGAAACTTATAAATGAGACTCATATTCACTCAGAAGCTCTATCTACCTATCCATTAAAAGCAAAATTGAATGGACTAAAAAAAATGCCAGTGTTGACCCACTAATCTCTTAAATTGACAATGCAAATGTAAAAATAAACTGAGCTGAGAATTGAATAGCAGGAGGAAGGAGGCCTGGAATACACTTGTACTGTCCTTTATTTCTCCACAAGTGTCTCCTGAAACAAAGGTCCATCTTTTTAATATCAGCATGCCTCCAGGGAAAGGCAATGTGAAGTAGGGAATAATAGAAAGTTGGTTTTGGAGCCAGAAAGATCTGAGTTCAAGTCCTACTTCTGTCACTTATAACTTTTTTCCTATTTCTAAAAAGTTAAATAATGTTAAAATTAATTATTCTTTGAATATTTGATAGAATTTATTTATAAATTAATCTGGTATATGGTTCTCATTCTCCCATTTAGAAGTTCACTTTTGGACTGATCCAAGTATTTTTTTTAAATTGAGCTATTTAAACTCTCAATTTTTTTTGTTCTGATAACTGAGGCATCTTATATTTTTGTAAACTCCATTTTAATTAAATTGTTGGTTTTATTTATATATAATTGAGCAAAATAGTTTCTAATAATATCCATTTGTTGTGAATTTTCCTTTTTCAGTTTTTGATGCTAGTAATTTGTCTTTCCATTTTTTAAAAATTAAGCTAGCAAATGATGTATCTGTTTTATTATTTCTTTCCCTAAAAATCAGCTGTTATTTTTGTTTATTAATCTAAGGGGAATTATTCTGCCTTACATTTAGAAAATCTATTCTCTGATTCTTTAAAATTTATATTATAATTTTTAATTGGAATATTTTAATTTGTTGGTTTTCTAGAGTTTTTTTAGTTGCATGTTCAATTTGTTGATCTGTTCTTTCTTTTGCTGAAGAAATTGTTTAGAGACATGTTTCCCAGTAAGACATGATTTGGCAGCATCCCAAATATTATATTCTATTTCTCACTGTTGTGATTACCTTTCATGAAATTATCTATTGTTTCTATTTGTTCTTTGATTGAAGAATTCTTTAGGTTTAGGTTATTTAGTCTGTAGTTAATTTTAATCATTTCTCCAGAAGCTCTTCACTGAATATAATTTTTATTACATTGTGGTCAGTAAAGGATATGCTTAATATTTCTGTTTGTGAGGTTTTTACACCTTAATATAGTGACATTTTCATAGGTGCCGTGCACATTTGAGAAATCTTTACACTTATTTCTATTCTGATTCAATAATCACCAGATATCTATCAATTCTAACTTTTCTAAAATTTAATTTAGGTCAGTACTTTAACCTCTTACTTTTTTCATCCCGCTTCTCTATATTTTTATAACATTTCCCCTAATTACATGGAAAGACAATTTTTAACATTCAATTTTTAAAACTTTGAGTTGCAAATTCTCTCCATTGATCTCCCCTCAACCCTGTTTCCTGAGACAGTAAGCTGTTTGATAAAGAGTATACACATGCAATCATGCAAAACATATTTCCATTTTGGTCTTGTGAAAGAAGATACAGACCAAAAAAAAAGGAAAAAAATAAAGCAATAAACAGTATGCTTTGATCTGCATTCAGACTCCATCAGTTCTTTCTCTGGAAGTTGATACCATTTTTCATCGTGAATCTTTTGGAATTGTCTTGGATCATTCTATTGTTGAGAATAAATCATTCACAATTGATCATCATACAATATTCTGTACTACTGTGTACAATGCTCTCCTGATTCTGCTCGCATCACTTTGCATCAATTCATATAGATCTTTCCAGGTTTTTCTGAAATCTTTCTGCTTGTCAATTCTTATAGCACAATAGTATTCCATTACAATTTTATACCACAACTTGTTCATCCAATTCCCCAATTAACGGGTATGCCCTCAATTTCCAGTTCTTTGACACCACAAAAGGAGCTGCTATAAATATTTTTTGTACATGTAGATCTTTTTCTCTTTTTCATGAGCATGTACAGTTTGGTTGTACTTTATGCATAGTTCCAAATGGTTCTTCAGAATGTTTGATCAGTTCACAATTCTGCCAACAGTGCATTAGTGTCCCAATTTTCCCATAACCTCTCTAACATTTATTTTTTTTCCTTTTTTCTCATATTAGCTAATCTGATACTTCAAAGTTGTTTTAATTTGCACTTATCTAATCAATAATTATTTAGAGCATTTTATATTAATATTGAAAGCTTTGATTTTTTTCATCTTTCATATCTTTGACCATTTGTCACTTGGGAAATGACTTGTATTTTTATAAAATTGACTCAGTTCTCAATGTATTTGAGAATAGAGGCTTTTATCAGAGACACTTGCTATAAAAATTGTTTCACATCTTTCTGATTTCCTTCTAATCTTGGCTGCATGGTTTTTGTTTATGAATTTTTTTAAATTTAATATGATCAAAATTATCAATTTCACACCCTGTAATACTCTTTATCCCTTGTTTAGGCATAAATTGTTCTCTTTTCCATAGATATGACAAGTAAACTATTCCTTGCTCTCCTAATTTTTTCATGGCCCTCTATGTCTAAGTCATGTACCCATTTTGACTTTATCTTGGTATACTGTATAAAATGTTGGTATATACTTAGTTTCTACTATACTGTTTTTTTCTTTCCCAGCAGTTTTTGTCAAATAATGTGTTCTTGCCCCAAAATTTTGGTCTTTTGTTATATCAAACACTATATTGCTATGGTAATTTACTACTGTGTCTTGTATAGATAATCTATTCCCCTGATCCACAACTCTATTGCTCAACCAGTACCAAATTACTTTGATGATTACTTTATAAAATTTGAGATCTGGTACAGGTAGACCACCTTCCTTAACTTATTTTTCTTTTGTTCTTCCAGATGAATTTTGTCATTTTTTCTACCTCTATAAAATATTTTTTCATAGTTTTAATGAAATGACACTGAATAAGTAAATTAATTTAGGTGGCATTGTCATTTTTGTTATATTGGCTCATCCTACCCATGAGCAATTAATATATTTCCAATTGTTAAGATCTGACTTTATTTATGTGAAAAGCATTTTGTGCTTCTGTTCATATAGTTCCTGGGATTATCTTGACAAGTAGATTCTCCAGTGTTTTATATTGTCTGTAGTTATTTGAAATGGAACTTCTCTATCTCTGCAGCTGGACTTTGTCAGCAATATATAAAAATGCTAATGATTTGTGTGGGTTTATTTTGTATCTTGCAATTTTGCTGAAGTTAATTGTTTCATCTAAATTTTCAGTTGATTCTCTTTACTGTCTAAGTATACCATCATCTGCAAAGAGTAATGGATTTGTGTCCCCACTGCCTATTCTAATTGCTTCCATTTCTTTTTCTTCTCTCATTGCTATTGCTAACATTTCTGGTGCAATATTAATAGTGGTTAAAATGGGTATCCTTGCTTCACTCCTGATCATGATGGGAAGGCTTCTGACTTATCCCCATTAGAGATAATGTTTGCTGATGGTTTTATATAGATACTATTTATCATTTAAAGGAAAACTCCATATGTTCCTATTCTTTCTAATATTTTTAATAAGAATGGGTACCATATTTTGTCAAAAGCTTTTTCTGCATCTACTGAAATAATCATATGTGATTTAGTTTTCCTAACATTGAACTAGTACTGCATTCCTTATGTAAATACTACCTAGTAATTATGTATGATTTTCATGGTACGTTGCTATAATCTCCTTGCTGGTATTTTATTTAAATTGTTTGCACCAATATCCATTAGGGAACTCAGTCTATCATTTTCTTTCCCCTTCTTTACTCTTTCTGGTTTAGGTATAAGCACCATAATTCGTCATAAAAGGAACTTGGTAGGATTCCTTCCTTGCCTATTTTCCAAATAGGTTATATAATATTAGAATTAATTGTTCTTTAAATGTTTGATAGAATTCATTTGTGAATCCATCCAATCCTGGGAATTTTTTCTTAGGGAGTTCATTGAAAGTTTTTCGATTTTTTTCTTCTAAGATGAGGTTATTTAATTATTTTTTCTCCTCTTCTGTTAACTTGGGCAATTTATGTATTTTTAAATATTCATCCCATTTCACTTAGATTGTCAGATTTATTGGTACATAATTGATCAAAAATAGCTCCTAAAATTGTTCTAATTTACTTTTCATTGTGAAAAATTCATTCTTTTCATTTTTAATACTGGTAATTTGGTTTTCTTCCTTTTTTAAATCAAGTAAACTTATGGGTTATCTATTTAAGTTTTTTTCATAAAACCAACTCAGTTTTATTTATTAGTAGAATGTAGTTGTTGTTGTTTTACTTTTGATTTTATTAATCTCTCCTTAAGGATTACAAATTTTGTGCTTAATTGGGGATTTTTAATTTGTTCTTTTTCTAGCTATTTTTAGTTGTATGACAAATTCATTGATCTGTTCTTTCTCTATTTTATTGATGTAAGCATTTAGAGATATAAAATTTTCTCTAAGCACTACTTTGGCTACACCTCATAAATGTTGGTATGTAGTCTCATTGTTGTTATTCTCTTTAAATTTTTAAAAATTATTTCTATGATTTGTTCTTTAACCCACTAATTCTTTAGGATTAGATTATTTAATTTCCAATGAATTTTAGTCTATTTTTCCATTGTCATTTATTGAATACAATTTTTATTGCATTATGATCTGAAAATGATGTATTTAATATTTCTGCCTTTCCATATTTTGTTACGATGTTTCTATTCCCTTATGCATTCAATTTTTGTGTAGGTGCCTTGTACCACTGAAAAAAAAAAAGGATTACTTTTTTTTTTTTTAAACAAATGCTTTATTAACTTCTGTTTTACATCATTCATTTCCGCCAGATTTTGAGTTACAATCATTTTCCCCCCGTTATTCCCCTACCCAACCTCCCAGAACAGTAATCCCACAAGATATCGCTTCCTCCAATCTGCTCTCTCCCATACCTTCTCCCATACCCCCATCGACTTTTCCATTAGAGGAAGGTGAGTCTTTGCATCCCAATGCCTGCACATCTTATCTCCCTATTACAAGCAAAAGAGTATTAATAATAGTATTTATATATATTTGAAACATTTAATGTTAAGACCTCGAATTTCAGATCCATTTCCTTCCTCCCTTGTCACCCATTCTTGGGAGATAAGTAATTCAGTATATGTTGTACATGTCTAGCTATGCAAAACATTATCATAGTAGATATATTGTACAAGGCTGCTTATAATTCCCTCCCACTCATCCCACCCCCCACCTGGTCCATTCCCTACATGATCCTGTCCCTCTTTTATAGTGGGTACTTCCAACCTCCCCTCACCCCGAGGATGCCCTCCCATCCATCATCCCTCCTCCCATCCCCCTTCCCCCTATCCTGCTGCAGGTTGAGATATCCCATTTACTATGTATGTCATTATCTCCCTGAACTAAATTCAGTTTGAATGTGGTTTTGCCTTTTTAGCCTTCCTTATTCTCCCCCTCTTTTGCAACCACTTCCCCTTGCTTCTTCTAAATGGAATAGTTTACCCTACCATGTCTCTCCCCATCTCCTCTTGCCACTTTCCTCTTTCACCTCATAATTTCATCCCTTGAGTATACTCCCTTCCCAACAAATTCAACTTATGCCCTCTATCCATATATAACTGTAACCATATACACACACATTCACATATGTATTCATATGAACACACCCCATTCTTCCATTATTTTCATAGTGAGAAAGATATCATCAGTCACAGTTATTGCTTTTCCATATAGGAATGTAAATAGTTCAACTTTGATAAGTTCCTTTTGATTTCTTTTCCCTGATTACCTTCTCAGGCATCTCTTCCTTCTTGTGTCTGGGTGTCAACTTTTCTATTCAATTCTGGTTTTTTCCTCAAGAATGCTTGAAAGTCCTCTATTCCACTGAATGACCATATTTTCCCCTGGAACAAAATACTCAGTTTTGCTGGGTAGGTGACCCTTGGGTTCATTCCCAGTTCTTTTGCCCTCTGGAATATCATATTCCATGCCCTTCGATCCCTCAGTGTAGAAGCTGCCAGGTCCTGGGCTATTCTGATTGTGTTTCCACAATATTGAAATTGTTTCTTCCTGGCTGCTTGTAGTATTTTCTCCTTGATCTGGGGATTCTGGAACCTGGCTATAATATTCCTGGGAGTTTTCTTTTTGGGATCTTTTTCAGGAGGTGATCGGTGGATTCTTTCAACCTCTATTTTGCCCTCTGGATCTAAAACATCAGGGCAGTTTTCCTTGAGAATTTCTTGAAGGGTGATTTCTAGGTTCTTTCCTTGATCATGGCTTTCAGGTAGTCCAATAATTTTTAAATTGTCTCTCTTGGATCTATTTTCCAGGTCAGTGGTTTTTCCCATGAGATATTTCACATTGCCTTCTAATCTTTCATGTGTTTGGATCTGCTTAACAGCATCTTGATTTCTCATAAAGTCATTAGCTTCCATTTGCTCCAGTCTAACTCTGAAGGAATTAATCTCCTCAGTGAACTTCTGAGATTCTTTTTCCATCTGGCAAATTCGACTTTTTAAGGCATTCTTCTCCTCATTGCCCTTTTGGGCCTCCTTTGCCATTTGAGTTAGTCTATTTTTTAAGGTGTTGTTTTCCTCAGTCAGGCTGTTGACCCTCATTTCATACTTTTCCTGCATCCTTCTCATTTCTCTTTCCAATTTTTCCTCCACTTCTCTTATTTGATTTTTAAAGTCCTTCTTAAGGTCCTCTATGGCCTGCAACCCGCTCATGTTTTCCCCTGGGGCTTTTGGAGCAGGACTTCTGACCTCACAGTCCTTTTCCCGCTCTATGCCCCCAAAATAGGAGTCTAGGGTTGCATTTTTCTGTTTCCTTTGCCTTGGCATGTTGCCACTTAATTGCTTGACTTTTGGGCTTGTTGCCACACTATGGCTTTAAGGCCAGATAGAGGAATTTTCGTCCCGAACGTGTGGGGGGCAACTTCCGTTTCTGGCAAGCTGTAAACCCACCCACAACTTCCACCCTAGATCACAATCCAGATCCAGGGAGGTTAAAGCAAGAGCGATTACCCCCCAAGACTGATCGCTGGATCTCCCCACGATTTGTAGGCTGGGAGCCGGAGCTGCCTCTGAAAACTACAAAATGGCGTTTGTCCTCAGAGGCTTCTAGCCCCCAGGGGAGGGAGCTGACGCATTCCCTAATACCAGTCCCAAAGTCCATAGGACACTAACCTCTTACTTTGTCCTAGGCAAGTCTATGTTGATAATTCTGGAGTCGCCACAGCTCCTGGTGTTCTGGGGTTCCTCCAGCTGGCTGCTGGCCCTGCCTCCCTGGGGCTAAAACCTCGGCTCATGCAGACCTGGGCTCAGCTCGGCTCCTTCGCTCTGCGGGCTGCATGCTGCCAGGTCCCAGACCACTGCGCTGGTCCTTCCTGCAGGGCTGCTGGGTTGTCCTCAGCGGGTGTTTAGCTTCTCTGTGTCGTTCTGTGGGTGCTGGGGCTCCAGAAGTTGTTCAGAGTCCCCTTTTACATCGTTTGGGGGGAATGTGGGGGCAGAGTGGCTTGGATGAGCTGTTTCTACTCTGCCATCTTGGCTCCGCCGGGATTACTTCTTTCTATCCCCATTCAGTTTTCTCCAAAGGCCAATCATAACTAACTTTTCTAAAATTCTATTCACCTCCTTAACTTATTTCTTGTTTAATTTTGTTTGGATATATCTAGCTCTGAGAGGGGAAAGTTGAGGTCTCCCACTAGTATAGTTTTACTATATATTTCCTCCTGTAACTAATTTAACTTTAAGAATTTGGATGCTATAACACTTGGTACATACATGTTTAGTATTGATATTGCTTCATTGTCCATGGGACCTTTTAGGAAGATGTAGTTTCCTTCCTTGTCTCTTTTAATTATATCTATTTTTCCTTTTGTTCTGTCTGAGATCATAATTGCTACCCCTACTTTTATTTCTTCCCCTGAAGCATAATAAATTCCGTTTTACTCTCTATGGGTATATTTATCTCTGCTTAAAATGTGCTTCTTGTAAACACCATATTGTAGGATTCTGATTTTTAATCCACTCTGCTATCCATTCCCATTTCATGGGAGAGTTCATCCCATTCACATTCACACTTATAATTACTAATATTTCCATCCATCCTCTTTTCCCCATATTTCTCAATCTCTCTCTCTCTCTCTCTCTCTCTCTCTCTCTCTCTCTCTCTCTCTCTCTCTCTCTCTTTCTTTATCCTTTCATCCTGCTCTTCCTCACCAGTGCTTTGCTTCTGATCACCACTTCTCCCCAATCTGCTCTCACTTCATTTATCCCTCTCCCCTCCTACTTCTCTATAGGGCAAGATAGATTAGATAGTAAGCAAATATGTATGTTATTCCTTCTTTGAGCCAATTCTAAGGAGATCAAGGTTCAAGCAATGCTAATCCCCTCCCCATCTTTCCCTCCCTCCACTGTAATAGGTCCTCTGTGGCTCTTCACATGAAAAAATTTACCCCATTCTATCTCTCCTTTTCCTATTCTCCTAATGCAATCCCCTTTCTAACCCTTTAATTTTGGAGGGTTTTTTTTTTTTATAACATCTCATCAAAATCAACTTATACTTGCACTCTCTATTTATACTTCTTCAGACTATCCTAATTGTGATAAATTTCTTAAAAGTAACAAAAATCATCTTCCCATGTAGGAATATAAATAGTTTAACCTTACTGAATCTCTTGTGTTTTCTTTTTCATTTTTATGCTTCTCTTGAGTCTTGCATTTGAAAATCATTTTTTTTTCTTAGCTCTGTTCTTTTCATCAGGAATCTTTGAAATTCCTCTATTTTACTGAATATCCTTTTGTTTCACCTAAAGGATTATACTCAATTTCACTCGGTAACTGATTCATGGTTATGATCCTAGCTCTCTTGCCTTCTGGAATATCACATTCCATGCCCTCCAATGCTTTAATGTAGAAGCTACTAAATCCTTTATAATCTTGACTGGAGTTCAACAATATTTTATTTGTTTCTGGCTGCTTTCCCCATTTTCTCTTTCACCTGGGAGTTCTGGAATTTGACTATAATGTTCCTAGAAGTTTTCATGTTAGGATCTCTTTCAGAAGGTGATAGATGAATTTTTTTCAATTTTTATTTTATCTTCTTGTTCTAAAATATCGGGGCAATTTTCCATGACAATTTCTTGAAAGATGATGTCCCTGGCTCTTTTTTTGTTTATCATGGTTTTCAAGTAATACAATAATTCTTAAATTATTTCTCCTCAAACTATTTTCCAGTTGTTTTTCCAATGAGATAGTTCACATTTTCTTCTAATTTTTTTCATTCTTTGGATTTTGTTTAATTCTTGATGTCTCATGGAATCATTAGCTTCCACTTAGTTAATTCTAATTTTTAAGCAATTACTTTCTTCATTGAACTTCTGTACATTTTTTCCATTTTGCCAAATCTACTTTTTAAGGAGAAGTTTTCTTCAGTAAACTTTTGTACATATTTTCCCATTTTCTTGTGCTTCCTTTGCCAAGACATTGACTCTTTTTTCATAATTCTTTTGTATCACTCATTTTGCCCAATTTTCTTCTACCTCTCTTTGTTGATTTAAAAAACCCTTTTGGGGGGGCCGGAGCCAAGATGGCAGAGTAGAAACAGCTCGTCCAAGCCTCTCTGCCCCCAGATTCCCCACATACTATGTAAAAAAGGACTCTGAACAACTTCTGGAGCCCCAGCACCCACAGAACAACACAGAGAAGCTAACCTCCCGCTGAGGACAGCCCAGCAGCCCTGCAGGAAGGACCAGCACAGTGGTCTGGGAGCCGGCAGTGCGCAGAGCGCAGAGCGCAGGAGCCGAGCCGAGCCCAGGTCCGCGTGAGCCGAGGTTTTAGCCCCAGAGCGGCAGGGCCAGCAGCCAGCTGGAGGAACCCCAGAACACCAGGAGCTGTGGCGACTCCTGAATTATCAACATAGACATGCCTAGGACAAAGTAAGAGGTTAGTGTCCTATGGACTTTGGGACCTGTATTTGGGGAATGGGTCAGCTCCCTCCCCTGGGGGCTAGAAGCCACTGAGGACAAACGCCATTTTGTAGTTTTCAGAGGCAGCTCGGGCTCCCAGCCTACAAATCGTGGGGAGATCCAGCGATCAGTCTTGGGGGAGTAATCGCTCTTGCTTTAACCTCCCTGGATCTGGATTGTGATCTAGGGTGGAAGTTGTGGGTGGGTTTACAGCTTACCAGAAACAGAAGTTACCCCCCACACGTTCGGGACGAAAATTCCTCTAGCTGGCCTTAAAGCCATAGTGTGGCAACAAGCCCAAAAGTCAAGCAATTAAGTGGCAACATGCCAAGGCAAAGGAAACAGAAAATGCAACCCTAGACTCCTATTTTGGGGGCATAGAGCAGGAAAAGGACTGTGAGGTCAGAAGTCCTGCTCCAAAGCCCCAGGGGAAAACATGAGCGGGTTGCAGGCCATAGAGGACCTTAAGAAGGACTTTAAAAATCAAATAAGAGAAGTGGAGGAAAAATTAGAAAGAGAAATGAGAAGGATGCAGGAAAAGTATGAAATGAGGGTCAACAGCCTGACTGAGGAAAACAACACCTTAAAAAATAGACTAGCTCAAATGGCAAAGGAGGCCCAAAAGGGCAATGAGGAGAAGAATGCCTTTAAAAGTCAAATTTGCCAGATGGAAAAAGAATCTCAAAAGTTCACTGAGGAGATTCATTCCTTCAGAGTTAGACTGGAGCAAATGGAAGCTAGTGACTTTATGAGAAATCAAGATGCTATTAAGCAGATCCAAACACATGAAAGATTAGAAGGCAATGTGAAATATCTCATGGGAAAAATCACTGACCTGGAGAATAGATCCAGGAGAGACAATTTAAAAATTATTGGACTACCTGAAAGCCATGATCAAGGAAAGAACCTAGAAATCACCCTTCAAGAAATTCTCAAGGAAAACTGCCCTGATGTTTTAGATCCACAGGGCAAAATAGAGGTTGAAAGAATCCACCGATCACCTCCTGAAAAAGATCCCAAAAAGAAAAATCCCAGGAATATTATAGCCAGGTTCCAGAATCCCCAGATCAAGGAGAAAATACTACAAGCAGCCAGGAAGAAACAATTTCAATATTGTGGAAACACAATCAGAATAGCCCAGGACCTGGCAGCTTCTACACTGAGGGCCTGAAAGGCATGGAATATGATATTCCAGAGGGCAAAAGAACTGGGAATGAACCGAAGGGTCACCTACCCAGCAAAACTGAGTATTTTGTTTCAGGGGAAAATATGGTCATTCAGTGCAATAGAGGACTTTCAAGCATTCTTGAGGAAAAAACCAGAGTTGAATAGAAAATTTGACATCTAGACGCAAGAAGTAAGAGATGCCTGAGAGGTAATCAGGGAAAAGAAATCAAAAGGAACTTATCAAAGTTGAACTATTTACATTCCTATATGGAAAAGTAATATCTGTGACTGATGATATCTTTCCCACTATGAAAATAATGGAAGAAGGGGGTGTGTTCATACGAATACATATGTGAATGTGTGTGTATATGGTTACAGTTATATATGGATAGAGGCATAGGTTGAATTTGTTGGGAAGGGAGAATACTCAAGGGATGAAATTATGAGGTGAGAGAGGAAAGTGGCAAGAGGAGATGGGGAGAGACAGGGTAGGGTAAACTATCCCATGTAGGGGAAGTGGTTGCAAAGGAGGGGGAGAATAAGGAAGGCTAAAAAGGCAAAACCACATTCACATTGAATCTGGTTCAGGGAGAAAATGACATACATACTAAATGGGATATCTCAACCTGCAGCAGGATAGGGGAAGGGGGATGAGAGGAGGGATGATGGATGGGAGGGCATCCTTGGGGTGAGGGGAGTTTGGAAGTACCCACTATAGAAGAAGGACAGGATCATGTAGGGAATGGACCAGGTGGGGGGGGTGGGATGAGTGGGAGGGAATTATAAGCAGCCTTGTACAATATATCTACTATGATAATGTTTTTGCATAGCTAGACATGTACAACATATACTGAATTACTTATCTCCCAAGAGGGAATGGGTGACAAGGGAGGAAGGAAATGGATCTGAAATTCGAGGTTTTAACATTAAATGTTTCAAATATATACAAATACTATTATTAATACTCTTTTGCTTGTAATAGGGAGATAAGATGTGCAGGCATTGGGACACAAAGATTCACCTTCCTCTAATGGAAAAGTCGAAGGGGGTATGGGAGAAGGTATGGGAGAGAGCTGATTGGAGGAAGCGATATCTTGTGGGACTGCTATTCTGGGAGGTTGGGTAGGGGAATAATGGGGGGAAAATGATTGTAACTCAAAATCTGGTGGAAATGAATGATGTAAAACAGAAGTTAATAAAACATTTGTTAAAAAAAAAAAACCTTTTTGAACTCTTCCAGGAGTTCCTTTTGTGCCTGAAACCAATTGTACCTGGCACAATTTATTTTTAGACTTCACATGTAAGCATTTTGACATTGTTATCCTCTTCTGAGTTTTTGTCTTGATCTTCCCTGTCACCAGAGTAACATTTTTATGGTCAGATTATTTTTTGTGTTTCACTCATTTTTTTCCAGCTTATTTCACGACTTTTAAAGATGGGCTCTGCACCTCCATTTGAGGAATTACTATTCCAAGATTCTTGCACTGTTATGTTGGGGCCACAGGGCCTCACCACTCACCTGTGCTGAGACTTAGGTCCTCTCACTAATTTGTTGCTACATAAATTACTGCTGGTTTTCCTGGTCACCACCTGCACTGGAGTATGCTCTCCTTTAACCTAAGTGATACAGCCTTTTCTTCCCAACCTTTTAGGATGTCTTGGTCTGGAAAATTGCTTTATCCCATCTTTTTTGTTGATTCTGCTGCTCCAGAATTTGTTTTGAGTTATTATTTTATAGTTGTTTGGAGGTGAATTTTAGAGAGTTTAGACAAGTGCCTGCCTTATTCATCTATCTTGGTTCTACCTTCAACTTTTGGTCCTATTTGCCTATATGTTAAAGGGTCCCTCACTATTATACTTTTGTTTTATTTTTCTTGAAACTTCTTTTTCTTTTCTTTAAATATTTAGATGCTTTGCTATTGTTATATTTATATCAATTCATTATCCAAGGTATATTTCATTGTAATATAGTTTTGCTGTTTATCCCTTTTAGTCAAGTCTGTTTTCACTTTTACCTTGCTGAAATAATGATTTTTAGAGTTTGAGATGTTGCTCCAGTTCCCTATTTTAATTTCTGTGAATCTTTACATTTCAAGTGTATTACCTGTAAACAACTTATTTTTAGATTTTGCTTTCTAATTCATTCTGTTATCATATTCTGTTTTGTGCGTGTCTATCCCATTCACATTTACAATAATCATTAATTTTATATTTCCTTTCATCCTGTGCTTCTGTACATTTTTTTTCTTTTAACAAAGAAGAGAGTGATGAGAAAGGAGTATACTCAACAGCAATGCTTTATATATCATGCAATATTCTCTTCCTACGACCCTCTTTTCTTCTAAGACTCTTACCACCCAACCAAATATTTTTACTGTTTCCTTTCATTTAGTCACCCCTATCATTGTATACTTTGAGGTTAGAGGTTTTTTGCTCCTCCCTGAATTTTACCTTTATCTTATTCCCAACCTCTGTCTTTTTCCCATTCTCTCCTATTTCCCTGTTTATTTGAATGTATTTCTTTTTTTAAAAAAGCAGTTGGGGTTAAGTAACTTGCTCATGGTTACACGACTAGTCATTATTTCTGTGTGGGTGCTCATTTTCTGAGGTCGGATTCGATCTCAGGTCATCCCGACTCCGAGGCCAGAGCTCTTACTCACTGAGCCACCTAGCTGCCCCTGTTTGAATGTATTTCTATACTTGTGTGTGTGTGTGTGTGTGTGTGTGTGTGTGCATTCTATTATCAGTGAGGTTCAAATGATATCGACTCTATTTACCCCCTTCTCTTTTCTATAGATTTCTATTTCTGCCCCCAATTATGTGAGATAATATATTCTGTCATAATTCTTTCCCTTCCTTCCTTTTTCCACTCCTTTCCTTTCTTCTTTTGAACCTATTAAAACATAACAAAATTATTCTTATGGTTTGTGCTTTAATTTGAGACTCAACTTGTAAATGTTTTATAGTCATTCTCTTTTGAATATGTTTGCTGTGAATCCTTGGCACAATACTATGCCAATAATACTTCTTCGTGGTAGGATTATAAAAAATTTATTCATTCTTCCATATTATTTTCCTAACCATAACTCTGCCTTTGAGATATTATCTATGCACTTCTGAAGGAAATATCTTGACCTTGTTTTGTTCAGATTTGTATTCTCTGGGATCCTGTTCCTACTTTCTTTGGGTATTAGGGATTGTTTTTCAAAGGTCTTGGGGGCAAACTATATGGGTGATCTGCAAGCATTCACTCTACCCAAAGTGACTTGATCTAGGATAAAGCCTAATTACTGCCCTTATCAGGTTTGAGTTTTGCAATCTTCTGACCTAAATTTGTGTCTAAGTAACACAACTATAAGTCTGTCCCTGCTTGGAGAGCCATTAGATGATTGCTCACCTGGAAGTCTCTGCAGGTTCAAAGTGACAGAGCTCTATGCTCCTCCATTTTCTGAATTCACCCCCTTGGTCACACAGCTGCAGATAGCAGCCCAAGTCTGAGGACTGAATCTGTGACTCCATTCCAGGGGCAGTTCTACCCAGCCACTACTTGCTTCTATTCCCACTCCTTACTCATAGCATAACTGCAGAACAAGTTGAGCTGGATCCACAACTTCTCTATCCCCAAACACTGCTGATCTACACGGCCAAACTCCCTACTTTGGTCCACTCTTAGCGATCCACTTCTGGGGTCACACTGATACACCTACTAGCTGACTCCAATTTCTGCTCTCTATGACTAATAAGAGAGACAATCTCAAATCCTGTTGTATCTATCACCACTTCTTGCTTGGTACACAACCTCAGAGTCTGGTTTACTTCCTACATTTGATAGCTCTGCCCGGGGCCTTCCTGCTTGTATCACCTCACCAATATCCATAGGCTTTTGGCAATATCTCTATGCTGACATGGACTGGAAAAATGATTCACCATGGTTTCGACTTCATTTTCCCATTAGCTACCCAGTCCAGTGCTCTTTCTGAATCTTTGTTGGAGTGATTGTGGAGTAAAACTTGGCTAACACTTCTTCCTTCTCCACCATCCTCTTGGCTGCTCTTCTCGAATAATAACCCTCTAATTGTTTTCTCTGCTTCAGGTGTCTCCCCAATTCATACACCCCTCTTCTGCCAAGGTGATTTTTGTCAAGTGTAAATCTGATCATGTCACATTTCTGCTCAATGAGTTCCAGCAGCCTCCAGTTACCTCTAGGGTCAAATAAAAAGTCATCTGGTATTTGAAACTCTTTGCAAACTCTTTTACACTTTACTACCTACATGTCCTCTACAGTACAACTATACTGATCTGTTTGCAGTTCCTTAAATAAATAACATTTCCTGACCTGACCTCTGTGCTTTTGCACTATCACCCCTTATACCTTGAAGACAATCCCATTTACTGCAGGAGGACTTTTCCTTCCCATGTGTTCAGTCATTTTCAGTTGTGTCTCACTCTACATGACTCTTTTGGGGAGTTTTCTTAACAAAGATATTGGAGTAGTTTGCTATTTCTTTCTCCAGCTCATTTTACAGATGAGTAAACTGAAGTAAACAGAGTTTAGTGATTTGACCAAAGTCACATGGCTAATAAGTGTCTCAGGCCAGATTTGAACTCAGGTCTTCCTAACTCCAAGCCTGGTGCTCTATTCACTGGGCCAACTAGTCGTCCTTTCCTTCCCATATACCCCGCCAGATGCTCAAGCCTTCATTCTGAGATTACATCATCTCTTTCATACATATCTTGCATATACCTAGTTATGTACATGTTGTCTTCTCCATTAGAATATATGTTCCTTGAGATGAGATGGGGGTTTTTTTAGCCTTTCTTTTTATTTCCAGTCCTTAGCACAGTGTCTGGTACATAGTAAATACTTTAAAAATGCTTGTTGACTGACAACTTCCTTGTCTTTGGATTTTTAGCTTCCTTCAAAGCTGAACTTAAGCATTGCCTCCTACATGAGACTCTCCTGAACCACTACCCCTAAAATGAATTTGTTCTTTCATGCATATTTTGTAACTACATACATGTGCATATGTGGCTTCCCCCAAAATAGAATATAAGTTCCTTGAAGGCAGGGTCTGCTTTATTTTTGTTTGTTCATATAATACTTAGCATATTTCCTGACATATCATAAATGCTTAATGAACTCTTGCTGATTGATAAATTGATTGATTGGTTAATTGAAGTGGAGCATTATTGCATATAAGAATAATAGGACAAGTTATGTGTAGTATACCTGAATGTCCAGCAGCACACAGCTGGGGCCAAAGATTAAAGTATAGAGATGAGGTAAGCTTGTGAAGAAGGGGGATTTATGGTAAAGATACATTCTTTCCACCCTACCTCTCTGAATCTTGGTTCTCACCTATGCTTTACCCTGCAGTTTGAAATTCTCAATTTTGACTAAGTCTTATTTACTAGTTTTGCCTAGAAAGCCTTGGTCCACAATAAGTCTCATTCACTATTGCCAACATACATCATTCCCTTAGCCCAATGGCTTGGATTTCTATGGCTAACAATAGTTCTACCACAGTGAATCCTTTCTCTACTCAGTGCACACTGCCTCTGTTATTAACCCCCTCACTTTCCAAGTCCAGTAACTTATAAAACACCACAATAAGTAGAATAGGCAGCCCTTAAGTTTGTTATTGGTTGAACAGGTTATAAGACTCTGTGTACCTAAAAAAATACCTCTTACTATTCTTCATTCCATTAGTCTACAAGGACATAAGACATTCTTTCCAACTAGGTGGCATAGTAGATAAAATGTCAGGGCTGAAGTGAGGAAGAGCTGAGTTCAAATCTCATCTTAGACATTTACTAGCTGTGTGACCCTGGGTAAGTCACTTACCTCTACTTGCCTCTGTTAACACATTTGTAAAACAAGAATAATAATAGCCCCTACCTCAGGACTATTGTGAAAGTCAAATGAGATAATAATTATAAAGCAATTAGCACAGTGTCACAGATAGACTTAATTTCATCATTTGTAAAATTAGGGAATTAAATTAGAAGACTTTAGTTCATTTTCAGCTCCAAATCTGATCTGTGAACACATTATCCCAGATGTTTTTTTTTTCTTGTTGCCATTGTTATTGTTTAGTCTAAAACTATAATTTCATCAGTGTGGGAAAGTTCAAGGATTGAATATGGAGATTCCCTCCATTCATGCAAATTTGGCACTTATCTGCAACATAGTTTTTGGTAAGTTTCTTACTGCACTGAGAAATTAAAAGTCTTGCCTATGGTCACACTGCAAGATGTGTCAGAAACAGAATTTGAACCTCAAACTTTTTTACTCTGAGCCCAGGACTCTGTTCACTCTAGCATCATGAATCTTCTACTTTCAAGAATCAGGGTCCTGAGAGAATAGAACATGGGACAAATCAAATTTTGCTGAAAAGGAAGAAAAGGAGAATTCAAAAGTATGTAGTACTGCACACAGACAAGAAACTTAGGCCAGTAATAGGAATGGGGGTATTACAAAAAACTAAAGTGTCCCCTTCTATACCCAATGAGTGCCTTATATACTCAGGCTACACAAAAATAATAGGGCAGCACTGAAGACAAACTTCACACATCACAATTTTGCATCAGGTTGACCAAATTTGGAGCATGCAGATGGGAACTTGGATATAGACTTTTGGTTGTTTTTGTCCTAAAGTCTCTAGAATCTGTACTCTGTCCTTTGTGGAGACAGAGTGTTCATATTAAACAGAGGTTACAAAATTGTTGGGCTCCTTAGGCCCATGACTAATGCCATCCCTGATGGACTGGTTGCAGGTGCATCAAGGCCTTAATAGCTAAAAACATCACAATCTAATAGGTCTCTTTAGAAGGAATTATTGCTTGATTTCAGCTATGGCTTATTACAAAAATCCAATTCACTCACAATATAGAAAGTAATATTTTTGGTCTTGTAAACAGCTTGACTGGTAAATGTCGGAGAAGTGCTGGCAGCAAGCACCTACCTTCAATATTTTGATTAGTTCTGCTCGGCTTGTAGCATCAGTTTGACTGAACGTAAGATTGCACACATTAACTAGAGCAATGCCTTTACAGTGACTTGGCAATTATTTAGCCATTATGTTTGGGCCCCGAAACTTGCAGTCCTTACCAAATAAATGTTTTAAAGAGATCACTCTGAGATCATAACAGTTTCATCCCTGAAAAAAAGTTGCTGTGAAAAAAAATGTGGTATATTTGAAAATATAGCACTTCCAAGGAAGAACTCTATCTGCACAGTGGTTAGCATCTCCATAATCATCAAAATCCTCCAATAGGGGATGACCTTTAACAGTACAAAAATTAATCCAGGATGTCAAGTCAGGTCAACAAATCATTTATTAAGTTCATCTTATGTGCAAAAGGAAAAGGAAAGCAAAAGGAAAGATTTGCTTCACCTCAAGGAGTTTACATTTTAATGGAGAAAAATGGAAGAGATTAAGTGTTTATTCAGCACCTACAAAGTGCCAGGGTACTCTGCTAACCCTTCACAATTATCCCATCTGATCTTCACAACAATGCTGTGAGTTAGGCATTTTTATTATCACTTTACAGTAGAGGAAACTGAGGCAAGCAGATATTAAGTGACTAGCCAGGGTCATACACCTAGGAAGGGTCTGAGGCAATATTTGAAATTGAGTCTTCTTGACTACAGGATAGCACTTTACCCACTAAAACTACCTGGGGAATTACTAAAAACAACCAGAGGAAAACAATACATAAAAAGGAGTTGTAAAGTAGGGGGAGGAGGAAAGACAAGGATATCTGGAGAGTTAGAAGCAGATTTCAGGGAGGATTGATCTTGTTTCTTACCTCAAAATGGAGGTTCTAGTAAGAACTTATCAATGAGAGAAAGGAGGTCCATGGGGCAGAGGGACATTGCAGGGAGAAAAGGCCACAAGAGATGAAGGAACTTAAATATTTCATATTCATAAATAATGCATAGATATTGATGTGAATTTTCCAGATGGGGAGTAAGCAGCAAATTATTATAATTGTCCCATATTCATCTCCAAACAACCATAAAATAGTACTCCAAAACAAATCCTGGAACAGCATAACCAGCAAAAAAATGAAGTGAAACAATCTTTTAGCCCAAGAAACTTGGAAGGTCACCAAGAAAGGTCTGTCTCACTCAGACAAAAGAGGAACACAGTTCAGGACAGGAAGTGTGCCAGCAAGGCAGCAACAAGCCCCACCTCAGCAAAGCCAGTGGAAGATCCTGAGCCCCTGTGTGGTGGAGCAACCAAACCCCAACACCAGGAACCCCCACGTGCCTCAGTATAGCCAAGGGGAACAGGCATACTCCAGCTCCAAGAACCTCCTGCATGCTTCAGCATAGCCTGGGCAAATAAGCAGTGGCCAGCAGTCAGATAGCTATGGTCTTCATGTAGCCCCAGGGAAATGCAGAAACACCCCACCAGTTTTAACACATGCCAGACACCAGTACTAGGACCTCAGCTCAACATCAGTTAAGCTTCCAGATCCCTACGGCCTCCAGCAGCACCCATCACCTTTACCTCACCCCCTCAGTGCCCCACCAGACATGGGGGTCCCCCATGGGCCTCAGGGCAACATGATTGCAGTACCAGGTAAAGAACCAGGGCCTGCAGCCCTTGGCATAAGAAGTCTGAGACAGCGCACCTTCTACCTCAGAAGCAGAGCTCAAATTTAAAAGAAAGGGGGGAAAGATCAAAAAAGGTAAGTGAAAAGGCAACAAGAAACATCTGACCATAGAAAGTTATTATGGTGATGGGAAAGTAAGAGCGCTGGCCCCAGAGTTGGGATGAACCAGGATTGGATCCAGCCTCAGTTACTTAGCACCCACACATAAATAACTAGCCATGTAACCTTGAGCAAGTTACTTAACCCCAATTGCTTTAAAAGAAAAAAAAAGAATCATACAATATGTTGCTTAAAAGAAACACACTTGAAGCAGAAAGACACACAGATAGAAAAGGTAAGGATGTGGAGCAGAATCTATTATGCTTCAGCGGAAGGAAAAAAAAAAACAGGGGTAACAATCCCGATCTCATAAAATGTAAAAGCAAAACTAGACCTAATCAAATGAGATAAGGATAGAAACTTCATCTTGCTAGCAGGTACCATAGATAATGAAATAATATCAATACAAACACATATGTACCAAGTGGTATAGCATCCAAATTCTTTTTTTTTTCCTTAAAGCAATTGGAGTTAAGTACCTGCCCCTAACATCCAAAGTCTTAAAGGAGAAGTTAAGTGAGTTACAGGTTCATGACCAAACAAGAGATGGAGAGCATTACCAAATGTAAAATAAATAATTTTGATTATGTTAAATTAAACATTTTCCATAAACAAAACAAATGCAACCAAGAATAGAAGGGAAGCAGAAAGCAGGGAACCAATCTTTAGAGCACGTGTCTGATAAAGGCCTCATTTCCCAAACATATAGAAAGCTAAATTTCTAAGAATACAAGCCATTATCCAATCGATAAGTGGTCAAAGGATATGAAGAGAAAGTTTCCAGATGAAGAATTCAAAGCTATCTATAGGCATATGAATAAGTGCTCTAAATATTTTTATTAGAGAAATTTTGACTAGAGAAACACAATTAAAACAACTCAGGCACTACCTCACACCTATAAGATTGGCTAATATGACAAAAAATGATAAATGTTGGAGAGGATATGGAGAAATTAGGACATTAATGCACAATTGGTGAAGTTGTGAACTGATTCAACCATTCTAAAGAGCAGTTTGGAACAATGCCCAAAGGGTGATCCACCACCCTTTGATCCAGCAATGCTACTACTTAGGTCTGCATCTCAAAGAGATCATAAAAACTGGAAAAAAGGGCCTACATGTACAAAAATATTTATAACAGCCCATTTCATGGCGTCAGAATATTAGAAAGAAAACGAGGGGATGCCCATCAATTGGGAAATGACTGAACAAGCTCTGGTATATGAATGTAATGGAATAATGCTCTGCAATAAGAAATGATGAGCAGGCAGATTTCAGAAAAACATGGAAAGACTTTTATGAACTGATGCAAAGTGAAATGGGTAGAACCAGGAAAACATTGTACACAGTATCAGCAACACTGTGTGATGATCAACTGTGAATGACTCAGCTCTTCTCTGCAACACAATGATGCAAGCCTAATACAAAGGAGTGTGTCAAGCAAATGACACAGTGTCCTGTGTCTGGCATGTGCTGAGACTGGTGGGGTGTTTTTTTCTCATGAAGGAAAATGCTACCCACATCCAGATAAAGAACTGATGAACTCTGAATGCAGATTGAAGCTTACTTTTTTCACTTACCTTAGTCTTTTTCATGTTTTCTTTTTTTTTTCATTTTGATCTGTTTCTTCCTTCACAACTGTGGCTAATATGGAAATGAGTTTTACATGTTAGCACATACATAACCTATATCAAATAGCCTACCATTTTAGGGGGAGAGGAGGGAAGGGAAGGAGGTAGAAAAATCTGAAACTCAAAACCTTGTCAAAATGAATGCTAAAATTGTCTTGAAATATAATTGGGGAAAATACTATTAATAACTTTCCAGATGAAAATAAAAGTTGAAAATTGTATATGACTCTAGATATCAAGGTAACAAACAAAAAGCATGTTCCTATTAACATGAATATACAGGTCAAGTATGACTACAGTATCCAATAGACAATTTATTATTTTGCCAAAACCCCTTTGGAAAGAAGATTCTTTAATATATTCCAGCATCTCAACATCCTAGAGGCAAAATTATTTTCTCCTTTGTAACTTAGGACATGGTATGAACAAATAGCGGTCATGACATGTGTGAAGTATGAAATAAGATAGCAATATAGAGCAATACATGAAAGAAAAAATGGTACCTAAAAGAAAAAATACCTATTTCATACTCATACATATATGAGTATGAAATAATAATATTTTGTATAAAGGTTGTTGTAAAGAATTGTAAACAAAAAATAAAGATAGTTTTAATGACAATGCACAATTTCTTGCATGAAGAACATAAAGCCACCTATAATTATTTTAAAGATTACTGTATTATTGCAGAGATTTTACTTAAATGGAAAAAAAACTAAACTTTCAAATTTTGTATAGTGATCCCCTTAAAAGCAAACAACACAAACTGCATTTATGATTACGACCAATTGTCAAATCTTAGTCAAAGTTGATCTTTGGGATTTCAGTGCAATGTTATGAGAGTCAATTTGAAGGAGTAAATAGAGAATGGGCCGTAAAGTAAGGAAAACTTGGTTTCAAGTCCCAGTCCCAATATATCCTAGCTATGTGATAATGGCTAAGTCATTTAGCCTCTCAGTGCTCTTGGCAGAATTTCAGAGAAGGCACCAGTCTGCACTGGTGGAGAAAGTTTCCTCCTCTAGGAGTTTTCTATGCCAATAAAATAAAAATTCTAGTCCCTATATCTATTCTAAAAAGCAGTTGATTTTTTGTTGTTATTATTATTATTATTATTTCAAGAGCTAGGAAATAAAAGACCTGTGTTATAGTCCCAGTCTTGCTATTAACTAGCTGTGAAACATAAAGCAAGCATGTCGGCTGTTTGAGAGCTCACTTGCTAAATCTGCAAAAATCAGAGAACTGGACTAAATTAATTTTAACCTCATCCAGTTTTAACCAGGTCAAAAGAGTTAAAACTCTAAACTTCTAAAAGAAGAAATTTAAGATGTCCTAAAAACAAAGATGAACTCAGTTCAACTGTTTGTTAATTGATATGATAATTTAAGATGGCCCATCTTGATTTGGTTCCCTCTTCATAATGTGGAGCGGACACTGGATTCTTGATGATCCCTCTGCCCAGTGCAACCTCTGGAAGATCCCATCTTTCTGAGAAGGCTTAACATAAAGCTTAGTTGACTGACAGCATGTGTTATCTGAGGATCATCCTACTGAACTGACAGATTCATTGCCAGAGAATGGACCATTAAGTCATTAATACTTTTTGGTAAAAGGAAATCATTAATCTGTCTACTAAGGTATGGAGGGTTTGTGATTTCCCTTATTGGAAGGACCATTCACATGGACATCTTTAAAATATTAAAATAAGGTGGCTCTACTAGGTCAGTCTATAAATCCATTGGTATCAAAATATATAATTTTCTATATAATAAAGAGCCATATAATTTTAAATGTGCAATTTTTGGTGGGAATATTCAAGACTTGAAATCTAGGACTCGACCTTTGTGGCTCAAGTCTTTTATTTCTAGGTGTAGAACTCCCCCAGAATTTGAACACAACTCTGCTTAGAGAAAAATAAGTTTCAGATTCTTCTGAAAGTTTTGATACAGAAGGATCTGTCATTTTTCTTAGAATGGAGAACTGCCTCTATTAAGACAAATTGAAATGTGACCATAATTTGATAGATAAGTCGTAGGCAGTTGCCTAAATTACAGAGAGATAAATTGAGTCACCCAAGATTATATAGCTGCTAAGGGTCAAGGACAGGATTTGAACCCATGTCTTTCTTACTCCAAGCCCAGAACCCTATCCGCTTTGCCACATTGTTGAATATAAAATGTTTTATAAGAAGGAAAAAAAAGCTTCCCATGTCACTAACATAGTCACTTTGTGAAAAAGAAAAAGTCTGCTTTTTAAAATATCATTACACATTTAGGTATTCCTACCCAGTCAACTCAGCTAGATTAACCCTATTCAAGACCCTCAAAATGAGAGTTTTAGGCTTCTCAGGAGTCCTAGAGACTGAAATGTATTTACATTTAATGAAATAAAAAGGATTTTTAATATTTGGCTGAGATTTAAGCCCACAAGAGCCATGAAATTCAGAGTAAATATTCCCACGTTAATTGAAATTTTTATTGTCAAATATATTTCACGGTTTATTCATGCAGAGAAGTGCTTCTTGTCTTTTAACCATTCAGATGGCTTTGCTGAGATACCAGATGCTATTTTCCTTTAAATGCCAATTTTGGGGTGACATTGTTTTTTCTTGCATGTTAAAATGTTGATTTCTCCCTTTTGGGTTGAATATCATAAACTCACAGAATTAAGAGTGAAAAGAAACCTAAGTGATTATCTAAATCCAAATCCCCTCTGAAGATCTTAACAATTTAGTCTTTGAAGATTTCCTGTTAAAGAGAACCCACTACCTCCCAATGTATTCCACTGCATTTTTTAATATCTCAGATTGGAAGGAATTTTTCACTTCTATCAAGTCTAAATCTGCCTCTCTGAAATTTCTAACTGTTTTTAGCCTGAGGCTGAGCAAAGCAGGTGTAAATCTTCTTCCACTTAATAATCCTTCAGATTCTTGAAAATAGTTATCTTATACCTGACTTACTTTCTCTATTCTGTGATTCTACCTAAATGACCCTACAGTAGGGAGACAGAATGAATATAAACAGATATCAATGCAATGCAACAGAGGGAATTAGCTTGTTTAACACACATTCAAAAGGATTCGATTAAGAGAATATTTGAAGACTTATCAATAATTTGACAAAATTATTAAAGTCCTTTGGGCTGCTTTAGGAGAATCTTGGATCTCAAGGAAGTATCATCAGGTTGCCTAAATTTCTTGCAAGAATATCTGTTCTCTATTCTTCCAGTGATTTCTAAGTGTGTAGCTTCTCCCCTTCTTCCTTTTCACTAAACCAAGCTGTATCTGCCTGTGCTTAGAAAAGCAAATTAATGAAGTCTGACAATTAGCAAAGTGAAGCCAAAATGACAAAATTTCTGATCATTGTTCATTTGGATTGCTATTTTCTAGACCTCCCTCACTCAAATCAAAGTCAATTGCAAGTCATAGCATGATTTTCCTGATGTCACGATCCTCTTCGAAAACCAAGGCAAACACAACCTGTGAGTAGTCCAAGTTGCCTGAATGGGGACCCAGCCATTTGGGTAACTCAGCTGTTTCTCTCCTTCTCCTTCTACCTCTCTCTCTCCCTTTCCAAAGGAAGAAAAATTTTGATGACCAGAAGCTGCCCACTTCATTTGGGGTTTACTGGCTAGATTCCTTTCTTCCTTCCTTCCTTCCTTCCTTCCTCCCTTCATTCCTTTCTTCCTTCCTCCCTCCCTCCTTCCTTCCTTTCTTTATTTCTTTCTTTCTCTTTCTTTCTTTTTCTTCCTTTCTTTTTCTTTCTTTCTTTTTCTTTCTTTCTTTCCTTTCTTTCTTTCTTTCTTTCTTTCTCTTTCTTCCTTTCTTCCTTCCTTTCTCCCTCCCTACTTTCTTTCTTGTCTTCCTTCCTTTCTTTCTTTTTTCTTTCTTTCTTCTTTTCTTCCTTCCTTCCTTCCTCCCTCCTTTCTTTCTCTCTTTCTCTTTCTTTCTTTTCTTCCTTCCTTATTTCCTTCCTTCCTTCCTTCCTTCCTTCCTTCCTTCCTTTCTTTCTTTCTTTCTTCCTTTCTTTCATCTCTTTTCTCAAAGACCTGACCTCAAACCCATTTCACTCTGGAGCTCATAGATTGGACCACAATAGGTTCCTGCCCAAGCACCACTTAATGGCTATATTTTGGGCAGCTCTTAGCTCAGAATGAATGTCAATAGTAACTGTTTCTCTTTTGACTACAAACCTGAGGCTCTTCACCTCCCAGTTTGATTTTTTTTTAATTAAAGGGGCCATCCTTTGACTTACTTCTTTAAGCATCCTATTCACTGAATGGGCATAACCTCACTCAAAACTGAGAACCTAGAAAGGCCTTAGCCAAAAAGTCCCAGGGTCTCACGTTGCATCCTGGGTCATTTGTAGCCTTCCTGTTGAATATCTGGCCACTGGATTCAGATGGCTCTGGAGGAGAAAGTGAGGCTGGTGACCTTGTACAGCCCTCCGTCACTCAAATCAAAGTTAACTGCAAGTCATGTATCATTTCCCTGATGTCATGGTCCTCTTTAAAAATGAAGTACAAACACCACAATCTTTTTCTTTTTTAGTTAACCCTCTCTATAGAATTCCCTTCTCCTTGCCTTTCCAACCTTCCACCTCCACTCTTAACCCTTATCTTTGGTATGGCAAATAGGCTCAGTTGATTCAAGCACTAGTAGAGCCAAGTTTCTGGGTTGGATTCCTATATGGATCAATTTTTCTTGGCTCTTTTATGTGAGTGTAGACTGTACTCTCTAACTCCATAGCCTTCTATAAAAGTCAATGTTGATTATGGGGAAAACATAATCAAAATACAAAAATTAATCAGCACCTCTCACAATATTTGCCCTACCAATTTTGGGTCATCCTTTATATGCAAAGGATAACATAATGCATATTATATGAATTTTTCTTTCAATATCTCTTTCAAACAAGTAAAAAACAGACCAGTTATCTATACTTTAAAGTAAAACAAGATCAGAAATGCTAAGCAGTACTCTTAAGTAGTACTCCTAAGATGACACAGCTATGCAGGAAAGACCTATTAATTTTCAACAACAGAATGAAAAAGTCACACTGTTTAAAACTCTCAAGTCTGTCAAATTATTTTTGATAAGAAGCAGTGAAACTAGGACTCAATCTTCTCATCTATAAAATAAGAAGGTTGTACCTCCTCTGCTTCTATGACTGCTTTGACTTCTCTTAAGAAAACAGCTGTCTAGGTTTCACTGCAATAGAACATGCTGTTTTAAAAATAACATTGGATCCTACATTTAGTAAGAGAATCAAGAATAGAATACAGATCTTCTGATTTTCCCAACCCAGGGCTTTATCTAAGTGAGCTAGCCTGTCCAGAGACTACTGTGCACATACAAGAAAATAATCATGTAGCCTGGAATCAGGGCACTTCAGATGGGCTCATTCATGTCCTAGTTTGTGCTGACCAAATACAATTTCCTGATTTAAATGTTTTTACAAAGGCTTAGAAAAGACTCATAAGGTTCCTTGGAGATCAAAGAGTCTTTTTAAAGACAACATTTTGATGAGTCAAGTGTAAATAAATCAGAAACATGCAGATTAAATTTCCCTTGAAATATACAGGAGAAAATAAATTAAGGGGAAAAAAGTGCTTTGGGCCAAATTCATTTGGGACTCCATCAAACCCAAACCATTTGGGGGAAAAATGTTTATTTTCCCAAACTCTTCTGTTGTCAAGTCCCAAATTGAAAACTTCTTCAGCTTAGCAGATGACAGATTTCATTCATCCCTTTCTCTGAGGTCTAGTTATCTCAAGACCTACCATGTGGATAAAGGCATTGAAGTTCTATCTAATATACACATAATCACATAAGTCACTTGAGTAAGTAATAAGGCCCTAGTGATTTATAAGGCAATGTGAGTATTTCATTCTCATAGAGTGAGTGGTAGGTGGCATCATCTAGCAGGCCCTTGGAGTTGACAGCTTGTCAACAAAATTATGAAATCATATGTTTTTTGGACTATTTATAATTAGCAAATGCAGATTCAAGTGGTCTGCTCTGATCTAACTACTGAAATGTTACCTGGCTCCAGATAGAAGTCTTCCTTCTCCAGCAGCTTAATATTTAGACATTTATGGAACTTTGCTATAGTACTACTTTTACTTCTAAACAATGGTTGGATTGAATCAATTGAATGACTCTGGGCGCTCATGGACAGCAATAAAATACTATTCAGAATTTATTGGCAAACAATAATATAATCAATATACAATACTTTTGTGTTGTTTGAATAGTAAAAGATAGAACCAGTGGATTATACATGAATTTTCATCAATTTTATACTTTCAAATGTCTTCCCATATAATTCTCTTTCTTTGACAGGGAGTGTCAAGATTCAGTATGGTGGCCTCGAGTATTTCAGCTCATGTTTGAATTTTTTTTTTGTTTTGTGTAGGGGAAAGCATTGGACTTTATAATCAAAAGACATAGACTTGAGTACTGACTCCCTTACCTAATTATTGTTTTAGTTATAGTTCTTTATCAAATATAATGAACAAGAACCATTATGGATATGTGGATTAAGATAAGAAAAACATTCAACAAGGTGGTAAAATCATATAAAATTAATCTGTAAGGAAGTTCCTTGTGGTCTCAAGAACTCCTTACAAGCACCTTTATATGCTCCTTTCCTAAAGGGCCCACAATTATGTCCCAGATCAATCTGCCTGGGGCAAAGTTAACCCCAAATGACTCAAGTAGCTTTATAATTTCTTGGCTTATAACAGCCCCAGTTGGTGATGTGGGAATGTGGAGATTAACTCAGTCTACCTCAATTCAATTAATGTCTTGGTCCCAAACAGTTGTATATCCTTGAGTATATCATAAACCTGTTTCCTCATATATAAAATGAAAGTGAAACTAAGCCTTCCTTCCTTATGAGGTTATTGTAAAGACAAGATGAATAACATATATAAAATATTTTATCAATTGTAAAGCTGCACATATATGTAAGTTGTTGCTGTGTTGCTGTTGTAGCTATATCCTTTTATTCAACAAATATTTATTGAGTACAGTGGGTGAAATAGACAAAGAGCTACAGCAGCTAGCATCTTTCAGTGCCTCATTCTCTCTTTTCATTGAAACCAAAAGACTTAGCTATTGAGTCAAGGACTTCAGAGCCCTGGAAAAATTTTTCTTCCTTTCTGTTCCCATGCATATATTTCTTTGATTTAAGTGAGAACAGCTATACTTGGACAATAGCTCCTTTATCTCCTATAGTTAAGAATATATATTTTCTCTAACAAGTGTAGTATTCTTTTTGTATTGCCATCTCTGTTTTATAAATAACTACCTATCTTTTCTTTATTTCACACAATGTTATTCTCAACAATATTTAGCTTACGAATATTCCAAAAATCTGTATGTAAGGAGACTTATGTAATGCTCAGAATAGATTGCCATCCATTTTGCAATCTGCCTCCACCTGCTAGAATAAATGGCTACTTGCTTCACTCTTAATTGACTATTCCCTGCTATTATGCAAGCCTGACCTCAAGAACCAAGATTGGTGAGTGATGACCCTCTTGGGTCCCTAAAAAATTCTACCATAGCACTCTACAATACTGTGTTCTGTGAGAGATACTAAGGTGTACTAATGGACTCTGCCCTTAAGAAGCTTATCATTTCATGGAGTTGTACATAGTGATGATAGTAGCTTTGACTCAGGGATCAGCAAAGTGTCATCAGATAATCACTAATGTCTCTTAGTAAGCTTGAGAATTTTCAATAAGTGATTGTATGATTGCAAGACCAACATTAGCCACAAATTTTCCTGAGGAGGTAATGATTTTCCCTAAGAAAGTATATCCAGCACCATCATCTGCGGATTGGCTTTCAGAATTGTCTCCAGTCCTGCAATGTTATCTCTGTATTTAGACCTTCTTGTGCAATAGTGCTATTCTTCCTTCTGATGAATGATTGCTGTCATCTTCCCAAAACCCACTAAAATTATCACTACATGGAGCCTCTAAGAGTCCAGGAAAACAAAAAGGAGTATCTAGGGAGCAGCAGCAAAGTTTAAATCTCAGCAGTTCTCAAAGTATGGTCCACTCAGCCCTACAGGTTCCCAAGACTCAAGGGGTCTATGAGGTCAAAATTGTATTTATAATAATATTAAGACATTATTTACCTATTAAAATGTTCCTTCCTTTTCCAATAACATATATGTGTGAGGCCACGCTCCCCTTAGCTTTACTTCATTTTTAGATGATGCCATTCCTGTCTACATTGAAAGCTTTGGTAGGAAGAAGTTAATTTGAAAGGGCTAGAGCCTGACCTCCATTAAGGGAACAGAGCTTCATCACCTTACTCAGGTGCCACAGTATTGAATCAATACAGTCCCACCCATTTCCATGTTAGGAAATCTCTTTTTCAATCCTGTAACCCATTAAGCATCATTCCTGTGCTGCCCTATCCTAGGTGAGGAAGAGGCCTAATTTCCATTCAAATAACCAGAAGACACCAGAGATCAATCAAGGCAGCACAATGAATGTGGGGAACTGAACACATAGTTGATAGGTGTAAGTTATTAATTATAAAATTACCAAAGAAAATAGATTAGGGACACCTGATAATACTTCCCTCCATTGGTGCTTTGATGATATCCATCATCATGTCCACCACATTACCGAGAAAGACAGGTGATGAGGACAAGACAATAGTTGCAGGATAGAGGAACATGACACAGAATAGCAAAAGAAAGAAAACTCAGAATTTAGAATTGAGTATGTGCTATTAACCTTCTCTGGTAGAGGAGGAGCTAGATCTTTTCCAGAGGAAATTATTTCTGATACCTCAAGGAATAACACTGTGATTGCACAGGTATAGTCATCTGACATGAAGATATAGTATGCATAAGTTAAATAAAAGTAGTGTCTAGTGGTTGTCCCAGCTGAGGAATACCAAAGTAATTATTTTGTGAATCTTATATAAATATGAAGTTCTGCAGTGTTCCTAGAGCACCCAAAACTTTTCAAACCTGATAATCACTATCACTTCTAGTGATACATGTGGAAAGAAATGATCACCATAAGGGACCAACTAAGCATTGGTAAGGATTATGAATTTAGGAAATAAACTCATGACTTGGAGTATCAGTGACATTTTTGTTACTATTATTAATTAAGGTAGAAGATATGGAAGTAAAAGACAGATTTTTAAATGGGAGTAATTGGCTGAGAAAATGGTATCTAAGAATGGAATAGGAATTTCTGGATGGTGGTTTAATAATATAGGAACAGTGGGACCTTGACCAGGAATGATAAACACTTACCAAGAACCAGTAAGAACATATTTATCTGAAACTTTCTTTATCTAATCCTGAGGTTTTTTAAACTGAAAAGGGAAGATGAGTAAAAAGCTGCCTGATAAGCCTTGTACCATGGAGAGTCATGGGGTACAACACAGGGAATAATAGCCAAAAAAGTCAAAAGTTCATAGGGAGACCATATACCAAAAAAATGATGCTAAGATAAAACTTGTGGCTTCAGATATCTACACACAACTATATATGAAGTATGGGTAATAAAAAGGATAAAGTAGAGATCTTAGTATAAGGAAATAAATTTGGGGGGCAGAGCCAAGATGGCGGAGTAGAAACAGCTCATCCGAGCTACTCTGCCCCCAGATTGCCCCCAAATGATGTAAAAGGGGACTCTGAACAACTTCTGGAGCCCCAGCACCCACAGAACGACACAGAGAAGCAAAACTCCCGCTGAGGACAGCCCAACAGCCCTGCAGGAAGGACCAGTGCAGTGGTCTGGGACCTGGCAGCATGCAGCCCGCAGAGCGAAGGAGCCGAGCTGAGCCCAGGTCCGCGTGAGCCGAGGTTTTAGCCCCAGGGCGGCAGGGCCAGCAGCCAGCTGGAGGAACCCCAGAACACCAGGAGCTGTGGCGACTCCAGAATTATCAACACGGACTTGCCTGGGACAAAGTAAGAGGTTAGTGTCCTATGGACTTTGGGACTGGTATTAGGGAATGCATCGGCTCCCTCCCCTGGGGGCTAGAAGCCACTGAGGACAAATGCCATTTTGTAGTTTTCAGAGGCAGCTCCCGCTCCCAGCCTGCAAATTTGTAGGGAGATCCAGCGATCAGTCTTGGGGGGTAATCGCTCTTGCTTTAACCTCCCTGGATCTGGATTGTGATCTAGGGTGGAAGTCGTGGGTGGGTTTACAACTTGCCAGAAACGGAAGTTGCCCCCCACACGTTTGGGACGAAAATTCCTCTATCTGGCCTTAAAGCCATAGTGTGGCAACAAGCCCAAAAGTCAAGCAATTAAGTGACAACATGCCAAGGCAAAGGAAACAGAAAAATGCAACCCTAGACTCCTATTTTGGGGGCATAGAGCAGGAAAAAGGACTGTGAGGTCAGAAGTCCTGCTCCAAAAGCCCCAGGGGAAAACATGAGTGGGTTGCAGGCCATAGAGGACCTTAAGAAGGACTTTAAAAAATCAAATAAGAGAAGTGGAGGAAAAATTGGAAAGAGAAATGAGAAGGATGCAGGAAAAGTATGAAATGAGGGTCAACAGCCTGACTGAGGAAAACAACACCTTAAAAAATAGACTAACTCAAATGGCAAAGGAGGCCCAAAAGGGCAATGAGGAGAAGAATGCCTTAAAAAGTCAGATTTGCCAGATGGAAAAAGAATCTCAAAAGTTCACTGAGGAGATTCATTCCTTCAGAGTTAGACTGGAGCAAATGGAAGCTAATGACTTTATGAGAAATCAAGATGCTGTTAAGCAGATCCAAACAAATGAAAGAGTAGAAGGTAATGTGAACTATCTCATGGGAAAAACCACTGACCTGGAAAATAGATCCAGGAGAGACAATTTAAAAATTATTGGACTACCTGAAAGCCATGATCAAGGAAAGAACCTAGAAATCACCCTTCAAGAAATTCTCAAGGAAAACTGCCCTGATGTTTTAGATCCAGAGGGCAAAATAGTGGTTGAAAGAATCCACCGATCACCTCCTGAAAAAGACCCCAAAAAGAAAACTCCCAGGAATATTATAGCCAGGCTCCAGAATCCCCAGATCAAGGAGAAAATACTTCAAGCAGCCAGGAGGAAATAAATTTGACCTTATAAGCACCACTGAGATTTATTGGGATGAGCCTTGTGACTAGAAATTTACTCTTGAAGGATCTCTCTGATTCAAGAACAAAATGAAAGGTGTGATAATAATAAGAATCTATACTTGAGTGAAAAAATTCAAGAACATATGGCAAGTAAGAGGAGACAGAGTTTTGATGAGCATAAATGAAAATTAAAATAGAAACTATAGTCCTAAGGTTATTATGGGGAGGGGGGGAGAATCAGGTGAGGAGTTTGAGGTCCAGGACACAAACTGGGCACATAAGCATACTATTTTAGTAAAGGAGTATTTCCAAGACTTCTGATAACACTGTTACTATACCAATAGCAGAACAAGTGAGGAATATGTGACTTGCTTTAATGATAATTTCATCCTTCAAAAGTAGAACTACATGTGGAAAATTATCTTCTGAACCTGATTCTAATACAGAAAAATTTGTTACAAAGTAGAAAGAGCAAGAATCTTGAAAGTAAATAGCCATTCCATTATAGAGTTCATATTAAAAATGGAGAGGAAATCCAGACATAGCCAGACATATGCCTAAATTTTAGGAAATATAATTCTGAAGAGTTCAGAAAAAGGATAAGTAGAATATTAATATCTTGCCTAATATTTTGAAAAAGACATTATCACAAAGGATACAGGAAAGTCTCAGGATTTAATTTCTGAGGTGCAAATAAAACTGAATCTGATCAGGCCAAAAAAAGGAGAACATCCTAAAGAAATTGGTATTGACATACTGGAAACCCATTAATAAACTCAGATTTTGAAGACACATGTAGGGATGGAACCAAGGGCAAATAAGTGAGGATGAGTACAAAGAGTTGGTTGGCTCTGTGAGAAGGCCAGGAATGTTAAGATCTATAATGTACTAAAACTCGTGATGATAAGGATAATAACAACAAAAACTATATTGAGGATAGTAGTAAGGGAGAGAGAGAGGAAGGAAGGAAGGAAGGAAGGAAGGAAGGAAGGAAGGAAGGAAGGAAGGAAGGAAGGAAGGAAGGAAGGAAGGAAGGAAGGAAAAAGGGAAGAAGGGAAGAAAGGAGGGAAGGAGGGAAGAAATAAAGGAAGGAAAAAAGAGAAAGAAAAGAAAGGAAGGAAGGAAGGAAGGAAGGAAGGAGGGAGGGAGGGAAGGAAGAAAGGGATGAAAGAAAAGAGGGAAGAAAGAGAAAGGAAAGAAAGAAGGAGGAAGAAGGGAGGAAGGAAGGAAGGAAAGAAGGGAGGGAGGAAGGAAAGATGATAAGTAAAAAGAAAGATAGAAGTAAAAAGAAAGATAGATAGACTGTAGTTAGGTGGTACAGTGGATAAAGAACTAATCCTGGAGTTAAGAAGACCTGAGTTTAAATCTAGTCTAAGACATAATAGCTGTGTGGCCCTGGGCAAGTTATTTAGCTTGTTTGCCTCAGTTTCCTCAACTGTAAAATGGAGATAATAATAGCATCTAACTCTCAGGGTTGCTACAAGGATCAAATGATATAATTATAAAGTGCTTAGCACGTAGTAAGCACTATATAAATGTTAGCTATCGTTATTATTAATATAGACAGAGATTTATTAAATATTTACTGTGTGCCAGGTACCATGCTAAGTATTAGGAATGTAAATAATAGAAAGTAAGACATCCCCTCCTGCCTCAAGGAATGTACTTCCTAATGGAAGTAGACAACACATAAAGAGGAGATGGATCAAGTGGGTAGTACATGCATACAACAAAAGGTTTAAAAATAGTGCCTGGCAAGTTTTGTAGAGGCCTGTTTCTGGAAAAGATAAGGCATACACTCATCTATGAGTCCAAATAGTTCCATAGGCAGAGTTCAAAGTTGAGAAGTAAAATGAGTATTATGACTGGAGTTCAGGTGTTATAATCTGGAAGAATAGGACCACTGCAAAGGATGAATGGGACGATAATAGCAGATGATATTTTAAAAGTCTAGACTATGAACTATTAAAATCTAATTTCTCTTATTTTCTTCTCAAAGGAAAAATGATCTTTATATGAGAACAAGAGAAAACAAATTATTATCAGGGAGTAGAAATTCAAGATAAGTGAGGAGATGGCCAAGGAGCACTCAGGTTCCTTCTATGAGTCAAATCCCCAGGACCAGAAGAGTCACATAATAGTATATGGAAAGAGTTGACAAATGCCCAGTAATCTTCAAAAACTCTTGAAAAACACAGGCTGTGCTGCAGGGAAATATCATAGTTTTCAAAAAGAGAAAGGGGCAAACCCTTCAAACTCTTAATTGGTGGATTTGATTGATTCCTGAAAAAATTCTATATTTCATTTTTAAGGGAAGTTTGTGAGTCCTTAGAAATGGGTACAAAGACCAATGAAAGTAAGCATGGTTTATCAAGAAGAGATCAGTCTAAGCTAAATGTATTTCCTTTATGTCTATGGTAACTAGATATGTATATCAGGTGAGTTCTACTGACATGGTATATTTATATTTCAGTAAAACATTTAATGTCTTCCAGGCTACGTTTGTGGATTTAACATAGAAATGTGGTCTATGTGATAAGAGTTCAATTGATTTGGAAATGTTTGTTTAATCACACCAAAAGAGTAATCAGTTAATTTAATTCAATGTCAAATTTAACAAACATTTTTATGCATATGCTATTTACAAGGCATTGTGTTGATAGGAGTTTTAGAATTAGATAGAAAAAAGAAAACAGTTCCTGTCCTAAAGGAGCTTACATTCTATTGATTTGGAGAGGAGTTTCCAGTGGAGTTCCCCAGGGATCTGTCCTTGGCCAGTTGTTGTTCAATATTTATGACAGATTATATATTGCTTGCCAAATATCCAACCATATAAAGCTTGGAGGGGGGCAATTTGGATGTAAGGGTCTGTATCCAGAAAGATCTTAACAGTCTAGAACAAGGAACTGGGGAAATATAAAATGAAACTTTACAAGGACAAATGTCTATACTTGGGTTCTAAAATTCAAATTCACAAATAAAGAGGGCATTTGAGAAGAGCCTTAAAGGATAGAAATGATCCAGAAAAGTAAAGATTAAAAAAGACTTGCAGACAAGGTCAAGTTTAATTGTTAAATGTACATTATTCAAATTCTTTGAAAATCAGTCATGTGTGGCATATATGGTAACCCTCCTCCATTAATAAGCATATCTGATTAACCAGAATTCCCTGTTCCCCAGTTATTTTCAGTCTGACCCAATGATTTCATCAATGTTGGGAACTTCAGATACGGGAACTTCCTCAACAACTTATTAGCAAAGTATATGCTTTGGGAAATTTTCAACACTACATGAAGGAAAAGTAATTTGCCCATGGTCACATAGCTAGTATGTTGACAGAAACAGAACTTGAACTCAGATCTTCCTGACTTCAGGGCTGGTCTTCTACCAGCTATGTTACACTGATTTATTCTTTACTATATGAGATAATTTATATATAAAATCATAATTATCAAAAAGCCAATCTATGGCTCTATCTTCTACCAAGATGTCCTTTACACATAGTTGTCTAATATTGTCTTAAAATCAATCCACAAATCAATAGTTGTTAAATGTCCATTATGTGACAGGCACTGTGCTAAGTGCTAGGGATATAAAAAGAGGCAAAAGATGGGGCCTGTCTGCAAGGAACTTGTAACTTAATGGTGGAGATAACAAACACATATACAAGCAAGCTATATGTAGAATAAATGGGAAATAATTAACAGAAGGGGGGGCATTAGAATTAAGGGGAATTGTAAAGGCATCCTATAGAAGGTGGGATTTTAATTGGAACTTGAAAGAATTCAGGGAAACCGGGAGACAAAATGAAGGAGGGCATTCCAAGCATGGGGAACAGTCAAAGAAAATGCCCAGAGCTAAGAGATGGAGTGTCTTGTCCATGGAATAGCCAGGAGACTAGTGTCACTGCTTTGAGAAAGCTAAGCCAACACCATTGTGAAATATAATCACATAGATGTTTTTATGACAAATATTGTGAGGAAATGATTCCCTAAATCTACCCTATCTGCACTAACCCCTCTGTTCCCTACATAGGCACAAGCATATCCCTATTCACTTCCCATTGTAATAATTTCTGCTCGTCTTTATTTCAGAATCAGTAGGGAGAGGGGAAGGAGGCTGGCAGTGAGAAGAGATAATGCAATAAAACTGAAGCTATGGAAAAGGCTGTAGAATCTAGCACATCCCCAACCTGAAAGCTACAGAAACCAACATCTCTGATAACCCAGAGTGTAAATCCTTTATCTAGTAACTGACACCAATGTGAAAAGCCAGTGAAACAGAGTAAAAAGACAAAAGGCTATTAAACTAATCTATTATTTGGAAGAGTTGCTAGTTTGCTTTTGTTTTAAGTACAATGTCTGACCTGAGGATGTTTTAAACAGTGGTGATGGACACATATAAATGACCAGACTTTCCTTTGATTATAGATCTGCTCCAGGAACAAAAAGAAAGAGCCTAGATGGGAACCATATGAACTAATTCATTTTCACCAAAATGTATAAACCCTCATTCCTCCTAATATATCAGATGACATTTTATTTTACAAGAACTATTAAATCATAAAGTTGGAGTGGAAGAAAGAGAGCTGGAGAAGTAGTCAAAAGATCTAGGTTTGAATCCAAGCTCAGGGACTTGTTAGTTGTGTGGCCATGAAAAAGTCATTTAACCCCCGTAAGTCTCTGTTTGTTCATCTACAGAATGGAGATAACACTTGTTCTTTCTATGTCACAAGGTTGTTTCTAGGACAGGGTTTTGTACTATGTAAATGTACTATAAAAATTGTAAGTTATTTTATTAACAATAATAAAGATACTATCTAGTAAGAAATATGGTGATCCACATTGGAAATACTTTTCTGTAATCCATGTAGGAGTATGAATTTATTTTAACAAGTAACATTCCAACTAACTGGTGAATTTGATAATTTAAAAATAAAGTTTTGGGGCACAGTTGGTTGGCACAGTGGATAGAGAACCATCTCTGTAGTCAAGAGGACCTGAGTTCAAACGTGACCTCAGACATTTGTCAGCTGTGTGACCCTGGGCAAGTCACAACCCCAATTGCCACAACAACAACAAAAAAAATAAAGTATTATTAATATTTCTAAAATATGATAGAGAACTGCTCCCACTTGGCTTCTCATTATACACCTCAGCCCTCACTGAACCTTCTCTTATAACAAAGAAAGAATTAATTAAGCAGAATCAATCCAAAATTGATCTCATCTGATATATTCAATATTCTTTACCTATAGGTCCCCAATTCTCTACCAAGAGGAGAGTATGTCATCAACTGTTCTCTGCAATGAATGCAGACCATTGCAACTCAATCTGCATTTACTTGCCTTTTAGTGTTTCTGCAGGGTTTTTGTGAGGAAAGAGTCATCTGTATTTTAAAGGGCAATATAAATTTGAATGATTATTATTATCAGGTTAGTTCAGAGCCCTGGTGGAGTGACATCCATAACTATTAATTTTTGATACAGAAGAGCAGGGGAAACTGCTTTTGGAGTGCAGACCTAGGTGGTGCAATTCAGCAAATATCTTGGATGTCCCGCGATGACACTGGTGCGTAGTGAATGAAGGGAGCGGGGACTATAGGCCTAGAGAGTATGGTAACAAAGCAGCAGAAGCATGCCAAAGGCAAATTTTCTCTTTCTCACAGTTTTGCCTAAGGCTGGCCTTGTCAACATCAGAACTGATAACTTACTGACAATATTAAATAAAAATAGATTATGATATGTCCATATTAAAACATACATGAACCAGATTGAGGCCTTGGAATTTTCCTTTCATTTGGAATATCTTTCATTAAGAACAGTGACAAAGATAGTAACATATTGCATTTGCAGTAGAGATGGCTGCACGATTACATATGCCCAGTATTAACACCCAATCCAAAAATTACCAGAAAATATTATCCTTATAAGTAAAGCTAAAATTAATTTAATACTCAATAGACACAGCAGGTAATAAGTTATTTAAATAGTCATATTTACATAGGTGCTTAGCTAAATGTCCCAGTCCCATAGCACCAATTACTTTTAACTAACTAGAGATACCTTACCATTCAAGACACTTTCCATCTGCTAGGTACCAGTTTGCCTCCACATTTGTATTTGTTTATATTCAGAACCATGTTTTAAGTTTATGTTGTTCCCAGAACAAAACTCAATAGGCCAGATTCTTCTTTTAATTGTGCCCAATTTAGGACTCAAATTCTAGCTAACCATTCACAGAGGAAAACAATTTCTTTAGCTATATATAGTTCTGCTGAGTCTTAGCTATCACTGATGATACTTCTAGGACTATGATATTTTCATGGATTAAATTAAAGATAAAGATCTGAAAAATTTATCCATATCGGCTAAATAGTGAAAAGTTCTGGGATTTTTGCCCAGACTATTCTATTGAAAGAAAGGGGTAGAAAGGGGGAGGAAGGAGGGAAATATTATTAAAACGAAACCTTGTGGAAAATAGGGCTGTTTAATGGAAGAAAATATTGGCACCAGAGCCTTGTTATGGTCCTAGGCCCAGGTTTCATCACAGTAATAAACATAGTTAGCTTTCTTAATTTCCATTTACTATCCCCTTCACTTTTATTCTACCTCACTGTGTACTCTACCTCTTGGGACCTGTCCAATATCATGATTTACCCCTGGCTTACTAAGGTTCATTATCTTCCAGGACTCCCATATGCTCCTCCCAAAAAACCTAGCCTTATTTCTACTATAAGTCTCCTTTTCCTCACTATAATAATATTTTTTTAATGTTATAAGGACCTGTGAATTCATCAGTAATGGTACTCTCTTTATCAGAACAGACCACATCCTATATTTGAGATAGTCTTTAATTGTTGCTGGGCCTGAAAAATTACCCACTAGCCAATTTAGTTACAGAGCTTTCCAAAGCTAGCATTGCTGTTCAACTGATGACAGACGTTATATCATCAGGCCCAGACTCAAAGTCTTTCCAGCTTAGTAGGTAGGCCCTGGCAGTAAAAGCTTTGCTGGGATAGTTTTTAAGAGCCATGGGTCAACTCCATGACACAGTGAGGTATCAGAATAGAATTTACAATAATAATAGTAATAATTACAATAATAATAATTATTATGGTTCATATTCATATAACACTTTAAGGCTTACAAAGTAATTTCCTTATATGGACCCAAAACAATAAGTTACATCAATACCACTATCCTCATTTTTCAAACAAGAAAGCAGAATTCAGAGTGATTTAACAAGGGTTACAGAACTTAATCAGCATAAGATCCTGTGCTGTTAGCTCATGTTCTCAAGATCAAGTTATCTATACCTTCTAAGACCTAATTTGAAAAATTAATCTATAATAATATATGAATGGGAGGAAACTATTAGGAAATCCATGCCCCCTCCCTTCTCTCACCTACTCTAACCCTAGGTTTTCTTATCATAATCTAAGTAACTTGTATTTGGATAAAGACCCTCTGGATATAATCATGGCCTCAAAATGTCTCTGAATGAGACCATTTGGGGTCAGGTATTGCCTGAAGATAAAGGAGAAATCAAGAGAGGGATGTCCCTAGAGTAGGCCCATGGGGTAAAATTTTTAAGCAGGATGGGATTTGCACTTTGTGGCCTAAAAGCTTTATATTTGGGTTCAGAAGACCTGGTTCAAACCCTTATGCTACTATTCCTGCTACCTGTGTGATACAGGCAGGTTGCTTCATTTCCCTGGGTCTTAGTTTCTCTGTTTAGAAAATAAAAATTTTGCTTATATTATCTTTAGGTTCTTCTTTAGCTCTTATTATCCCTGGATTTGTTCAAGACTCACTTCAAACACCATCTTCTACAAGAGGTCCTTTCCCAGTGCCTCCAGCAGCCCTCTTACCTTTCAACAATGTTTTATTTTATATATAATCTAAAATTATATATAATCCATAATTATATATTTTGTATATAGTTATACATATAGTCTATCCTACTAAAATGCAGGTTCCATGAAGGCTGAAACTGCTTGCCTTTTTGGTGGGAGGTGGGGATCCCTAGTACTTAGCACAGTTCCTGGCAAACAGTAAATACTTAATAAATGCTTGTTGGTTGAGCATAAGTATAGAACTCAAAAGGATCTCAGAGGCCATGTATTCCAACCTCATGAAAATGAGGCCCAGGCAAGTTAAGTGACTTATTTAAAGTGACACAGCTAGAACATCACAGAGAAGATTTGAACTGAGGTCTTCTAACTCTAGAGTTAATATTCTTTCCACTGTACCACACTACCAGTGAATTATACTAGGCAGGAAGCCATCCATTCTACCTTTATGTCAAATTCTATTGGGATCTGTAGTCATCATATGAGCTAATTAGCTACTTTTACTCTGGAAATTGAATTTTTGTTGGTATTATGACAATTTCTATAAAACTATTCATTTCTGTTACCATGACTCCATATGAAGAAATAGCTAACTAGCTAACCCTTCCTCTCAAAACACAGAAAACCATTCCTACTTGTGTGTTATTTCAAGATGTAGGCCATTTTGCCAATTTAACCTTGAAAAAGATTGACTCTTAGTACATATATCCCAGTCTGCCTCAAAACAGGAGAAGAAAACATGAATGCACATTGAGAATAGGAGATGGACCCTTGAGATTATATTATACACAATAGTATATTATATTATATATATTATATACATTTTATTCCATGGGGCATAATCTCAAGCAGTCTTGTAATGAGCTAAAAACAGGCATAATCTATTTAGTGCAGAAAAAAAATGTGGAAAAAATGTGGAGAAATAAGTGTCTTTTCTGCTAAAAATGTATATCCTCCTGAGCTGACACAGGACTTGACCATTAAGACATCTCTGCCATCGACTGCAAGATATCAGTCTAGAAAGCTCTTGTCTATCACAGGTATTCTTACCTCTCATGATATTTTTATAGCTCTTTTTCCTTAGCATTATGTGAAGCTCACCCCTCTCCTCTCTCCCCTGTTTCCCAGTCCAGGGAGGGTGATAATACCAAATTGACATTTAGAACCTCCTTTCCCCCCTCCCTGTCCTTCCTTTTACCAGTTTTACCACAAAAATCACAGCAATAACAGCCCAGCAAGCAAAATGGCTGCTCCCCTTGCCAGGATTGGTGAGAGGAATTGTTCTGTGGGGAGAGCAGCCCTTTTCACTTTGTTAAAAGTGTGAGCTGAGGCCTCAGGCTGGCAGGGCCTCAGAAAGGTCTGGGCCTCATGGGGTCACGGTCATGAATCAGGAACAGTTGGGCTAACTGCCTCGGACTTCTTGAAACACATAAACCGCTACTGTAGTTCACCCTGAGTTTTTCCACATCTTCAGGGCTCCGCAGTTGGGGACTGTGGGACTGCTCTGACCAAAAGCGGGCGGAGCCCGTCCTCTGGTGGCCACAGTCTGCAATGTCAGCCCAAGCAGAGCTTGCTGGAGTTCCTGATAACCTAGCGTGTGCTTGCAGGAGACACCACCCCCCTCCTGTTTGCAGAGCTCCGAGCTCTCTATGGCAGACATTTCCCTAAGAATGCTCACAGCCTGAGAGAAGAGCCACAAAGCTTCGCCAAAGACCTTATTGGAGTGATTTTGCTATAAAGGCTCAGGACAGCTGATGGCACTGTCACACCACAAGTGGGACTTAACCCTCTGACACCGGGGTTAGCCTGGTCTGCCCAGCCTGGGAGTACTCCTGTGTCTCAAGAAAATAAAGCAAGGTTGAGATCAAGGGAGGTTTTTGTGAAAACAAAGTCTCTTGGAAGGGTTAGCTTTTTATGAATGCTTTTTATTTTTCTTTTTTAAGAAGGCCAGGAGTTTTCACAAGATCTGCCTAATTATGACAGTCTGAGTATTTGTGTCTGGAAAGTGGCAGTCCCTCACCTGCTTATTGGGGTATTCGGGACTTTCCTCGGAGCTGTCAGCCCACAGCACAGGTAGCATCCCAGAGTCAGTACTAGAAATCAGGTAACAAAAAGTAACAGTATTGTGGGGAACAGGAGGGCTAAGGTGGCAATTATGAATTAATTAAGCTTATGTGGAAATCAAAAACTGTGAATTAGGTGTGAAGCAGCATTCATTTTAAATTGGCACTTAGTGAATGTCTCTGCCACGTTATTGGAAATAACCTGCCTCCAGAAATAGGGTACTCGTTCATTGTGTCTTGTTATGCATCGTAGAATGAATTAATACTAATGAGACTGACTTACGGTACTGATTTTTTTGATGATTTTGATTAATGTAGGGCTTAGAAGATGGGCTGTATAACTATTTAGTGAATGTCAAGGTAATGCCAACATTTTATAGGTCACTTGACTGCAAGAAGTTTCCTCCCACCTGGGAGAAATTATAAAAGAGAGTCAATAAGTAAGGTGAATTTTCTTTTTCACACTTATTTGCCTATAATATACACATTGCCCTGTATGTCCACTGGCTACTGAGTCTGAATGTCTTAATAGACACTATTCACAGTTTTCACAATATACATTTGGTAGCATTCTTTTTCGTAGTTTTGAAACAATAAAGGATTTTGACAATGTACTTAAATCTACCTTAGTGCCTCTCCTCCCTTTACAAAAGTGATCATTTTTCAAAATCTTTAGTATGTCTAAGGTTAGGTGAATATGAAAATGTGTTCATTCCTGCGGTAGGACAACACATATGCTATCATTGGCTAAAATCAAAATAATAGAAATATAGTAATGATGATGGGAGGAAGTAGGGTTATGCTTTTCTGAGATTACTCACTCGAGCAATGTCAGGGTACAAATCCTGTCTCCTGATTCACTGACAGCTTCTCCAGGGGTTATATATCTCTTCAAAGTCACCAATCCATTGACTATTGATTGTTATAGGCCTTTTTACTCAGACATATTTTATTATATCTGAACTAACATTTGACACACAAAATGCCCACTAGCCATGTGGAATAGGTGAGGCAGGAATAGAACACATCACCCTCCCTTCATCAGCTCAAAATAGCACAACAGGTTTATGAAAGGAGTGGCTCCTAGTGGGTCATAGATTGAGAGGATGGCTTTCTATCATACATAAGGGAGGAGTCTCTTGATTCAAAATTGTTTTCTTCATTGCTTCACATGATCTATGATTTTTGGTTTTCTAATAAGACTAGAAGTACTAGGCCCATCAACTGATGAAAAATTGACTTGGTTCTTTGAAATATTCTTAAATTTTGGACCTTGAAGACCACCTCAATTTAAAATTGACTCATTCCTTGGGAAAAAGAAACCAAATTAACTGGTCTTTAGAGCTACCAGAGCTTGCAATGTAGATGAAAAAATACTATTTCACTATCACAAAAGGGAAGAAACAAGGTTTACATCATAGCACTTGACATGACTTGATGTGAAGGTAATAGGCAGGGCTCTAAAGCACAGGTTTTCTTGGGGTTCTTTATTGACTTTGACCTCTCTTTTCTCCTCCATTTAAACAAGAGAACAGAAGCTGGGTATTGCTGCAATAATCTTTCTACTTTGACCTTGTTTTCTTTCCTTCTAGGTTAACCTTGAAAGTAGCAGCCTCTTGCTTCTGTTAATCACACACTTTTCTTGACCAGGTGGCCAAGAGAACTGAAGAATTTTTCCTCTGTTCTCACAACCACCCTGGGAAGTAGATACTATTATTATTTCATTTTACAGTTGAGGAAACTGAGGCAGACAGAGGTTAAGTGACTTGCCCAACATCACACAGCTTCAAGAATGTAAGGTTGGATTTGAACTCAGGTCTTCTTGACTCTAGGCCCGGGGACAGAAATGTCTTATTTTTGAGTAAAAGAATCCAACACAGCTTTGAGCAAAGTATAAAAACAGAAAGCCAGTCACTCACATGGTGATCTAATCTAGTGGTAAAAGACTCTCAAGAAGGAATTGCCCTTGGGGGTAGAGAGGAAAGACTTCCTCTGTTTCCCTCTTTCAGTCAGTCTCTTCCTCTTTGTCTTTTTCTATCCCATTGCCTTTCCCTTTTCTTCCCCCCCCACACACAGACACTCACACACACACACACACACACACACACACACACACACACACACACACACACACACATTTGCTTCTCTATTCTTGGGCTAAGGAGGAGAACTTCACTGCTTTTTCCATTTCAGTCGCCTTCTAAGGTGACCACATGACAGGTTCTATAAGCCTAGGACAGGCATCAATCAGCAATCCATCACCATCTATTTTGACCAAATTTAAGATTATTGTTAAAGATGCTATTACAAAGATGTCACCATTGATAGGTTTGTATCTCTAAATTGAGCTATGAACTGCCCTGGATTTTTTAATATTTGGATAAAAGCATTCATAAATAGTATGCTTAAAATTGCAAATGATGGCCAGTTGGGATTGACTGATAGCATTTGTGCTCACAAAGTCAGTTTCTAAAACAATCCCAAAAGGTTAGAACATTGGGACAAATAAAATTAGATGAAAAGGGAATAAGTCATATACCTGGATCTAAAACATTAGCTTCATATGTACACAATGGGAAAGGTATGGCCAGTCAGTACTTAGTCTGAAAAATATCAAGGGGGAAGTTTTACTGGACAGCAAGCTCAATATGAGTCAGCATGATAAGGCAGCTAAAAAGCTAATTGAGCTGAAGTAAAAAAAGGATGTGGGGGCATGGTGGGGAGGCCGCAGCTAGGTGGTACAGTGAATAGAGCACCAGCCCTGGAATCTGGAGTACCTGAGTTCAAATCTGACCTCAGACACTCGTGACTGTGTGATCTTGGGCAAGTCATTTAATCCCAATTGTCCTGCCTTCCCCCTCCAAAAAGCAAAAAAAAAAAAAAAAAGAAAAAGTATGTGGGGAGGTAATAGTCTTGATTATACACATCTCTGATCAGACCACATCTGGAATATAAGGTTTAGTTTGGGGCATAATCATTTATGAAGGACAAATGTTTTATCCTGCATGAAATGTGGCTGAATGAACAATGGATGTGACCTAGGGATAAGAAAAGAGGAGAGTGTGGTGCCATCTTCGCGGATTGGAAGGGTGATCGGATCTGTTCATTCAATGCTGACTTTAGGTGCTATCTCCCGTACAGAACTTTTCCCCTATTCCTAATAGTTGTGAATACTTTTTCCCGCTTCAGTTTATGCTCTGTTTATTTCTCTTTTTATGTGCTCTATCTCTAGTAGAATATACCCTACTTGAGTACAAGAATTGTTTTCATTTTTATCTTTATCTCTCAGCACCAAGCCCAGTGCTTTTTATGCAGTAGAGGCAGGTAGCTGGCACATGTACACGAAATGTATTTACAGCATTGAGTATACAGTGGAAAAATGATAGAAGATGATGTAGGTATTGGACAATGGGAACTGAAGTGGACAACAGATAAATTACATGCAAGCACTTACAAGGCATAAATATCATTTTATAATATGCATTGTCAGGTAATATGTCTTTGATGATACTCTTCTTTCTCATCTCATAAAAACAGTTGTCTTTTATTCTTAAAACAACTATAGAGAGGCACCTAGGTGGCGCAGTGAATAGAGCCCTGGCCTTGGAGTCTGGAGGACCTGAGTTCAAATCCAGCCTCAGACACTTAACACAAAAACTACCCGTTATGACCTTGGGCAAGTCACTTAACCCCAATTGCCCTACCCCCCCCTCCAAAAAGCAGAAGAAAAGAAAGAAAAATATTTTTTAAAATAGAGATATCATTACTGAACATATATCTCAAGGAGAAAAAAAAGTAGAAAGACAGTTCTTATATATGCCAGAATATTCATACATCGCTTTTTTTTGTGGTAGCAAAAAAACAAAAAACTGGATACAAAGTTGGTGCCCAATATATTAGGAATTGGTTAAATAAATTGTGGTAAATGGTTTTAGTGGAATTTTATTATGCTACTAAAAATATGAATATGATGAATTCAGAAAAACAAAGGATAACTTAGGTGAAATGATGTAGAATGAAATAAGTTGAACTAGGAAAGAATATATAAAATGACTACAGTTATGCAAATGAATATTAAAATGTTAACTAAACACAGCATAATTGGAATGATTAATCTCCCTCATAGAAGAGATAAGAAAATGCTTCTTCTTCTTTTTATTGAAAAGATGGGAAACTATGGGTACAGAATATAGTATACATATTTAGATATGATTTCTGTGCCAGACAGTTTTCCATAAGATTTAAAACTTTTTGTTACAAGGGAATGATCACTGAGTGATGGAGGTGAAAGAAGAGTGGATCTAGAAATGAATGTTATGTAAAAAACCAAAGATATCAGTATTTTTTAATTTATGTAATTTCATATCCTCCTCTAAAAGAATAAGATAGCATCTCATAATCCTTATATTCAGATCATTGACAATATGTAGTATATTAAACTCACTAACTGAAAACTGTTATCAATTTTATTCCCTCTTAAAAATCAGTAATGAAACCATTAAGCTGTACCCTTTGAACATTCCATGGAAGCAGACCTACTTTTTACCTTTATTTGCTGTATTTCATCATTATTCAGTCCTCACACTGCAGTCCTTCACAACTTCAAGGTCTGTGATTTTGATGGGGTGGGAGCTCTCTCCACTCATGAAAAATCCAACCTTGCTATTATTTAGTGGATAGTTTTAAAAACTCAGCAAGCCTTGTGTGTGTGTGTGTGTCTTTGTGTGTGTGTGTGTGTGTCTTTGTGTGTGTGTGTGTGTGAGAGAGAGAGAGAGAGAGAGAGAGAGAGAGAGAGAGAGAGAGAGAGAGAGAGAGAGAGAGAGAGAGAGAGAGAGAGAGAGAGAGAGAGAGAGAGAGAGAGGAGAGAGAGAGAGAGACAGACAGAGGAGAGAGATTGTGAGAGAGAAGAGAAAGAGAGAGAGGAGAGAGAGAGAGAGAGAGAGAGAGAGAGAGAGAGAGAGAGAGAGAGAGAGAGAGAGAGAGAGAATGTCACCAGGAGTCATACTTAAGACCTTTCCAGTTTGGTTGAACCTGCCAGAGCTTGTAGTCTACTGCCACAGCCTTTAAGAATGCATAAAAACCTCCATACAATGATGGGGTAGAAGAGTAAAAATGTAATGAAAATTCTATAAAGTATGGCTCAACTCATAGCCAATTACAATGAGCTTGGGTATTATTTTCTGAAACTCTAGATCAAAGCCACTGTACTTCTGACCAACCACTTTGACACTAATAATTGGCTACATTTTACATTTGACCTTGTCCTTGGTTTTTGAATTCTGGTATCATCGATGTCAAATTTGGCTTCTTTATCTACCTCTTTAAATCAATAAGCTGGAGAGACTTGAGATTCTGGGCTTTTTCCATTATGGACACTCCTCCATACACACACACACACACACACACACACACACACACACACACACACACACACTTCTTGTTTGTCAATAATTATATTCACATTATCCAAGGACACAAAACTAGGAAGTGTCATAGGTAGCATTTAATAAACCCAGAGTCCCATATATGCCACACTGACTCCCACCATTCCACTTCTATAATTGTAATTTCAAATAGACTCCTTTCTATTCCATTCCATGGACTTCTCTCAAAGCACTCTTATTCTCCATAGAGAAACTGTGGCACCAGACCTGGGTCAATTCCATACTTATATCCATCAGAGTTTGATAATTACAGCTCCAAAAGTCCTAATATCACTTTTTGGGTATTGATACTGGAACCCAGGTCCATGACACATCTGTCCAACTAGTAGGCAAGGATTGCCTGCCTCAGCCTAGCCCTAGGAACTGCTCCCCATAAATTCCACAGTTCTAAGGGTGAGCACTTGGAAACCCTTTCTTTCACCCTCCAGTACTTGGCACACATGTAACATGTTCTCAGTATTATCTCATGCACTATTCTGTCTCAACACATCCAGGGCACCACATTCAAAGTTAAGTCACCATATAATCACCAACAAACACCAGGATAGTCTGATCCTCTTATTTGACCTGAGAATTCTCAACCATTACACTCAAAGTTAATGTAATTTTAAAAAACACTTTACATTATTTGGCTTACATTTACCCCAATCATTAATATCTAGTGGGAGGCAGACGGTGTCCAATTTAAAGTCTTAGATCACACATGAGGAGGCCAATTCATCACATCCCCTGAACAAAGAATTTTTATTATTTTTGGATCTCAGTTCAGAACCAGAAATCTCAATTCAATTTCTCTCATAAACATTTATTAAGCACTTGCTAGATGTTAAGGGTAGGGAATACAGTGACAATAATAACATCTGATTTTATTTTAATGACTTTTATGTCCCTTAGCTCTTTTGGTCTAACCATAATTCTGTGAGGCAAGTACTGTATTATCATTATCCCCATGTTAGGAAAAGGGAGATGGACTAATGACTTCACTGGTGTGAAGAACCTCCAGGTAAGGAAACTCTCTCCACCGATGAAGGTTTTTTGTTTTTGTTTTTATTTTAAATCAAACTTCTCAGTAACTTACCATTAAAGAGTTTCCTAGAGCACTGAGAGATAAAGTAATTTATCTAGGGTCACACAAGCAGTATATGTCAGAGGTGGAGCTAAAAACTCAGATTTTCTTGGGTTTGATGCCAACCCTCTCTCCACTATGCCACACTCCCTCTTTATGTTACAGATGAGAAAACTAAGACTCAAGAAGGTTGTGGCTTTTCCATAATCACCCAGGTAGGAAATGTCGAAGGTTTGAGGTCAATTCTCCCTGACTCTGACTCTGACTCCCACACCGTATCAATTATACAACACTGCCTCCCTTCCTTCCAGTTCTAAGACCAATTCTGAATAGAACACTTTCTATTCCATTACTAAATTTCCTTTACCTTCTAACTTGTTATCCTATCAGAAAAAAAAGTTATCAGGTTCAATTGACATTGATTTCTTCTTAATAAACTCATTCTGTTTATAGCTCAGTAAATCTGACTTGCAGTATTTTGAATAGACCATAAGAACAAATTTCTGGAGTTAATGAACTAAAAAATTACCATTAATTGAAATACAAGCATTTATTTCAATTAGCGGGTGTCACAATATTTGGTTTACATCTCATAGCTACCTCCATAAATCTAATCAATGACATCATTTGGAGAGGAGAGCAATTTGAATAATTTAATACACTGTACTTAATGTTGGTCATTAGATGTGATTGCAAAATTATACTATTATAATTGCAATATGTGCAACATTTTTTCTTGTTTGTTTTCTGTGTTGCTTATTATGTGATAATATTAATGAATATAATGTGAGAGGAGATTACTTTCTCCAAAAGCAATAGATTATATATAGCTTACTCAAATCTCCAAGTCAAAATTTACCTATCCACAACCCAATTATACAGTCCTTAGAGATAGGGACCACATTACCTATTCCTTGGGTATTCACTCCTCCTTCACCACACAGAATCAAGTACATTGATCTATATATAATAAGGGTTCAACAAATGGTTGTCAGCTAACAACTCTCAATAGTGTCAGAACTCAATCCAGAATATTCTGATCTCCATGCAAGTGTTAGTTAACTATTATCTAATAAGTTAGCTCTGGACCTATCAACAAACATGTCTAGTAGGCATAGGGCAAAAAGAAATATAGTTATATACTCAATTAATTGTAACTACTAAAAGAAACCAAAATATTTGGTCTATCTTATGTTCAAAATTTCCTATGGGGACCATAGGGCATCTTCTTCTTCTTTGGGACACTCTTCTCTCTGGGTTTTTATGAAAATACTATCATGTGGTTCTCCTTCTACCTGTTTGGCCACTCTTTTTTCAGTCTTCTTTGCTGCTGCTTCATCCAGGTCATGTCCATTTACTATGGGTATCCCCAACTCTGGTCTGGTCCCTATTTTCCCTTTATTCTATACTAGGTTTCCTTACCTCTTATTATAATTTTTAATTATTCCTTCATTATTATTTATTATTGACCCTTTGGTAATCTGGTGTGTCCCATTTATTCCTTTCTCAGAATAGTATTTTTTTAATCATTGAAGGAAATTCTAAATTTCAAATAAGAGATTAATGAAAATAAAGATGTATTATTTTTCCCATCCAAGTTCATGGGTCCCCTGAAATCTATCCATGGACTCTTTGGGAATCAGTACATATCTGGATAAAAATCGTTGTTCTATACTTTCTCATCTGATCTGGTCAGTTCCATTGAATTCAATTATTGTCTCCACAAATACTTCTCAGATTTATATGTCCAACCCTATTCACATTTCTGAGTTCTACTTCTGTGTCACCAACTACCTTCTGGATATCTCAACTTGAATGTACCACATACTTTGATCTGAAGCTCAACAGAATTCCTTATCTTTCCCTACTCCACCTCTCTCTTCTCAAGAACTTCTCTATTACTGGTAAGGGCAGCCACTATCTTCCTAATCAACCAGGCTTACAGTCTTAATGTCATTCTCACACCTCATTCTCACTCATTCCACATATCTAATCTCTTGTCACGTCTACCATTACAACATCTCTTGGATAAATCCACTTTTCTTCACTCACACAGCTGCCATCCTAGTTCTGTCTCTCATCTCCCTCTTGCTGGACTAATACTTTTAACCAAGCTCTCTGCCTTGATTCTCTCTCACTATTCTAATCCATCATCCACTCAGTTTCCAAAGTAATCCACCCCCCAAAAAAAATAGGTCTGACCCTCTCACATACACACTCTCTACTCAATAAACCCTTAGTAGAATGTAATCTCATTTAAGGTCAGGGACTAATTTTGATGTTTGTGGCATAGCCAATATTAGTACAGTGCCTGATACACAGTAAGTTCTTAATAAATGCTTGTTGACTGATTGACCAAGTACTTTGTGAATCCCATAATATTATCTGTTTCAATTCCTTAACTATAGTTTATGTTCTAATAAAATTTTGATCATTTGCAAAAGCTTTGCTTAGTTGAATATGAATCACTGATTCTTTCCTATGTTTACAACAAAATCTTTACCCAGACTATGAGATCCAACTAGAGATAATGAAGCATTTAAATTGCATTAAGAATAAGGTATACAAAAGGTAAAATGAATGAGATAAGCTTTAAGAGATTAAATGAAAATTATTTATTTTACTTATGGGGAAAGGAGATTAAAGCCACAAGATGTACTGGACGATTTCAGGATGTTTGGGAACTTATTATGTTCAATAGACATTGGCATGTACAACCTGGAATAAACAAAAATAAAGAATTAAATTTGAAACTCAAGGAAATGTGGAACTGAATCTTATAAACTAAAAGTAAACAAATTAATAAAAAAATAAAGAATTAAGGAAATGTCTGTATTTTCCATATAAAGAGGTAAACAAAGTTTTCAAAGTTTTTTTATATGTAAACGTCTTTTTTATTGTAGTATGTTATGGAAATGCTTGTTTTATTCCATAAATTAAAAAAATTAAAGATATTTTGTACTTTAGTTGACTGACATAAACAACACAAGATTCACCTCCATTTACAAACTACTATTTACTTCTTAAACAAGTAAAAAGGTACTCACGGGGTCATAAGGATTTTATTTCACTCATTCTCAGAAGATTCATGGTTATTTAAATTGCATAGGTTTTGTTTGTTTTCAATCAGCAATAATAGAATGGGGATTAGGGTTCTCAGCTCTGACACACACACACATAATTTAATAGATAAATCTCATGGAATAGCCAGAGACACACAGATTTTAAGTAATTTAGTTCAGGGTTCAACACTGAGGTCTTCCTACCTCTAAGTCTACCATTCTACCTGCTATGTCAGGGTGACTCCATTCAAATTTTTGAGATGTTAGTGATTTCCTTATCACTCTGAGTCTTTGTTTCCACATTTGCAAATAAGACCAAGTTTTCAACTCATTTCAACAAATACACATAAAGCACTTACTGTGTGGAAGGCAAGATTAAATGATCCTTCCCAGGTCTGGATCCTATTCTCCCATAATCCCTGTGATTGTTGGATTCAACCAAGGCCCCTCCATTCATCTCAACACCCAAGTTTTCATTCCACCTTGAGAATTTACTATAAAAATTTGATAGCTGGGCGGCTAGGTGGCACAGTGAGTAGAGTGTCGGCCCTGGAGTCAGAAGGACCTGAGTTCGGTTCCGGCCTCAGACACTTAATGCACACACAAACAAAAAAAACCTAGCCGTGTGACCTTGGGCAAGTTACTTAACCCCAATTGCCCTCCAAAAAAAAAAAAAATTTGATAGCCACCGGAGCCTGAGAGCCTGCTATTGTCCATTGTTACTAGTGTCACGCTAATAACACAAAGCTAATAGAGTTTTAACCAAAAGGAACTAAAAATCGATCTATCTTTGTGGTTTTTCCCTTTTCCCAATTCTCAGCAGCTGCTATATTTTTAGAAATATAAAACTTTGTGAATATTAATAAAATGTCTGAGAAACATTTAGGTGAAATATAACAGTTTCAATTCAATACACATACAACTAGTTTCAGAAAAACTAAATGACTTGCTAACCAAAGTTTGATCAGAAACAAAGATGACTTTGTATAAGAAATAGAGAAGAACATAGCTCCCATCACTTTTGAGTGATTGTCAAATGTAGTATTATCTATATTTGTGTCTTAACCTCATAATAGGCTGGATAACCAAACTTCAAATCTCCATCAGCAGTATGGAGTCCTGAGCACAGTAGGAATTTGATAAATCTTTTTCAAAGAATGAAAACCTGTGACCTGCAGTTTTGTTGTTTTTTTTTTTGGGGGAGTTATGTACTTATCATGGAGGGCCATGAAATTGCAAAAATAAAGAGAAAGAAGTTTAGAATAGAGAGATAAAAGGGATTTTTAAGTCATTTTCCTTCCCACATCTTTAGATTCTCCTTTAAAATCAGATAATCCAAAGCTAAATTTCCCTTGAAGACATTATAAATGGAGAAGAGGAATGTTCCTAAGTAACTAAATGAGATTGACAACAAAGTATGGGGACTAAGCAGGGGCATCTTTTGAGCTGTAACTTCACAAACTTTTGTTAGAATAAAGATTAGATTCAAGGAAGCTCAATTACCTGTGGACTTTTTGAATATGTGTGAGATTATATACTTGATGATCCCTGGTAGCTATGATTAACACATATAAACATCTTCAAAGTAACTTCTGCAGTCTGAGGACCCCTATCTCTGTTTTAGAAATATCACAAGCTGAAAATATGTTGGATCATGAGAAGTGTCTGTTGGGCAAATTACATTGTGAGATTTCTATAGTATCAGTTACAAAATGTGTTTGTTTGTTTGTTTGTTTTTCCTGAGGAAATGGCCTAATTCTGCTTTCTAATCCTGTTAGGAACTTATGTGGAAAGGTATGGAAGGCATGGCAAATGCTTAGGAGTAAAATTATACTCAAACAATGTTCAGCTTAGTCTCCCAAAAATAATTATTGGAATTTATCACATAAAATCTTTGTTATTGAATCATTTCAGTCATGTCTGACTCTTTGTGACCCCATTTGGGGTTTTCTTGGCAAGGATCCTAGAGTGGTTTGCTATTTCCTTCTGTAGTTCATTTTATAGATGAGGAACTGTGACATGTCCAGAGTCACAAAGCTAGTATGTGTCTAAGGCTGGATTTGAAATCATGAAGATGAGTCTTTCTGATAATAAGTCCAGTGTTCTATTCACTGTGTCATGGAGGTACCCATTCTAAAATTAGCATTAACCAAAAGATGTGGCTTGTATTCAAGGTCACACTTATATAGCTTTACAATTTACAAAGCTTTTTCCTGACAATATTCCTGAAGTAGTTTAAGTATTATTACCTCTATTTAACAAAGGAAAAACCTGAAACTCAGAGAGGTGATATGATTTAATTAATGTCACCAAGTTACTAAGTGTGAGAAGTCTAGTGCAATAAACACTGGATCTGTGTTCAAGTTTCAACTCTGTAAATTATTAGCTATATGGCTTTTGCCAAGTTACTTAAAATCTCTAAGTCTCATTTTTCTCACCACAAAAATGAAATTGGTTGGGGAGATGTTCTCCAAGATCCTATCCAACCCTGTTAGACTATGATTCCATAACTCTTAGTTCAGAAACTGAAATTCCTCATTCCTATAGACTAAGTTCAATCCTTGAAGATATCACCTGAATATTTCTTTTGTTTATATCCCCCCTCAAGTCTTCCTGATCAAATTAGATTATAGCTAAAGTCTGGGTCTCAATCAAAAAGATAAGAGGATCATTAGCTTTGATGCAAGCCCTTAGGCTAACAATATATTGAAAATAGATCAAGCTTTACCTAACCTGAAAGAAAGCCACAAAATATGGGCTCATGTCAAAGTCCAAGAATAGTCAAAACAATTTTTCTTCCCTCTCAAATTTGCTTCTGTTATATATATATATATATATGTATATGTATATGTATATGTATATATGTATATACACACACATATATATGTATGTATATATACATATGTGTGTACATATACATATACACACATATACATATGCATACATACATACGCATGTGTGTATGGAGATATAGAGATAGATATACATAGGCTTACCATATGGTTGAGGATCCACCAAAAGGAGAACACATTAGGGAACAGTAGAAGTTCTACTCATTATCCCACAAGATCCACATATTCCACATTACACACAGTAGCAGTGGAGGTCTAAGTTTGTTCCTCAACATTGTGGCTCTGTCCTTCACTGGCTTCTGATTGATTCAGAAATCCACCTCTTTGGTCTCAAGACAAGTACTGACAACCCTTCCTTCTCCCTAGACCTTGTCCAAGAATTCCTCCATGTAATCAGGAAATTCTCCATTTCTCAGCTACTGTAATTACTGTGGCCATGTTTCCCTGGGAAGACTGCAGAGATGTGTAATTTTTATCCTCCTGGGATAGCATGAGTATCTACAACCCTTTATCTCTCTGATTCCCTCATCTGTCTCTCTCAGGCATGCTACCATTACTCTTCAAAGGTTTAGAGTATAGCCCAGGTACTCTGAAATGAGTAATGAATCAATCTTCCTTAATGTAAGGGGGTCTATGAATATTCATATTAATGGTGCTTTCACCCCATCAAGGAGATATCATTAATACCTGCAGAAGGCCCTAAATATGGCATAAATGAGAATGCTACCTAGGCACAGGGATACATCTTCACAGTCAGAACAAAGGTTTTATTCTTTTCTCCTTTTAACCTGATTGCCCAGGAGTTATCCTTGACCAGACTTCTGCTGTGTACACCCTCAATAACCTAATATTATGCTCTTTACACTATACCACAAGGGATCTCCCTCCAAAACAGGGATGCTCTACCAATCAAACTTTTAAATGAATATTTTATGGAGTCAGAAAAGATAAAAATGGAGTCAGAGTAACAAAGTCAGGAATCTATCTCAAGGATAAGAATAAAAAAAAGAAGTAGGAGGGAAGAGGTCTATCAATACCAATGCTCAATAATCATTGAAAGGATTTTACACTGACTAAAATGGAGAGTAGTTGATGTAACAATGCCATGAATGAGCAGCTTTACAAAAGAATGCTAACGTGAACAGCTTTTAAGATTCTGATTACACAGTATAGGGAACACCCTATTTATTCCATAACAAATCAAAGCAAAACATTCACATAAAATCAAGGTACAGCATTCACAATATTACAACTTATCATAGAAAATCACAATATAATATTCAAAACAGCTTATCATTAAAATGGCCACATAGTTTTCACCGAAGTGGTCACAATATTTAGAACAAAGAACAATCATCTCAAAGTACAAGTCAAAGTCTTCCACTTATGGGGCACACTAAATTAACTCAATCAGTCACTTATTCAGCAATCAATTATTAAGTATCATTAATCACTAAGTACAATCATTAGAAAATACACAAACCCTCCACCTTTAAGTCACTAGTAAACTACAATTTCATCATTACTCAGTAGCCATGGAAAGGTCTTTTAGTCTTGACTGGGGGCAGGTTCTCAGATTCCCTGGATCCCCTTCCATGGTCCCAGATTCTACCTGGATTCATCAGACTATCACCTGGGTTCAGTGGCAGACTGTTTCTTGCCCAGCTCTCAGGGTAGGTGTGGCTCCACACTGAAGTTCACAGGGTCCAATCCATCTCAAATACTTCACAATTTCAGCTCCCAGGAATTCAAGGTTCAACCAAGCCACAAAAAGACAAAAGTCCCTGCATCCCGGTCATGCTTCCTTCTGTAGCTCATTCAAGAAATAAGAATCACCTTATCCAGCCTGGAGGGAGGGGGCTCCTGGGCTCCTGGACTCCTGGACTCCTGTTGAGAAAAAGCTCCACCACCACAAGTTCTCAGGAAATTCCGGCTTAGTTCTCCATTCTCTCTTCTGTAGCTGCTCTTCCTCCAGATCTGGTCCCAAGAAAATTCTGACTGTGCCTCTCTGGGGCTTTTCTTATATAGACAGCATTAGCTACTTCCTGTTTCATCCAACCCCTTCCTGTTACAACAGGAGCAGGGGTTCATACCTTCTGTTTCTTTCACAGAGGTTTGATTAGTTACTAAGTTCTAAGTACCTACTTACTTGCCAATACAAAAAGGGGTCTTCAAATTCAAATTACATTACCATTACAGTTGAGCAGCAGAACAGATAAATTTCACAACACACAGAAGCATACAAACATAGCAGAAAATGTTGGGTAAACCCAAAGATCCCAGTTACTGGTAAGGACTCACTATTTGACAAAAACTATTGAGAAAACTGGATAGCATTTGGACAGAATTTAGGATTAGACTAGCACCTCATACAATACAGCAAGATAAACCCCAAGAATGAAATTATCTCTTACATGTATTGATAAGGATATAGTTTCAGACTACACAAGTGATAGAGAGATTCACAAGGTAAGATGGACAATTTTGATAGCATAACACTGAAAACTTTTTTGCAAAAAATGAAATAATATAGTAAAAATTAGACAGGATAGGAAGAGAGGATAAGCATCTATTAAGTCCCTACTATTTCTGTTATTAACTCTTTATTATTATCTCATTTATTTATTATATTATTATCTCATTGGATCCTCCCAATTCTGAGAGATAGGTGCTATTATTATCCCTGTTTAACAGATGAAGAAATTGAAGCAGACAGAGACTAAATGACTTGCCGAGGGCCATACAGATAAGTGTCTAACACTGGATTTGAACTGAGGTCTTCCTGACTCACATAGCTAGCTTGTGTCAAGGAGAATCAAGGTCTTCTGATTTTAAGTCCAAGATACATTCTCTATTGCATGATTTTAATTTCAACTTTGGACTTGACTCCATACATATTATTTTCATTAAAACAAAGCAAGACCTAGTCAGTTTGTCAATGCAAGATTTAACATTTATAATTCATATTTAAGCTGGCTAAAGTATATTCTTGTCAACCACTTTAAAAAGAGATTCTGTTAAACAAGTAACATATGTAACTATGATTACAAGAGAGATATTTAACTTCAGAAATCAACAAACTACTTAACACTATTTCAATCATATCCTTTTGTTTATATTACAATTGTGTCAATCAAATAGTTTTAATTGAGTGTTAATTGTATACCCAACCTCTTACTAAATATTAATTAAAAATAATTCCTAGTTATTCATTAAAACACACTCTGACTTATTGGAAGAGTATAAAAGTTGGAATCATGAGACTCCTAGATGCAGTTCCTACTTCATTTACTATGTAAACATAGGGAAAGTAAGTCAATGAGCATTAAGTTCTCACTATGTGCCAAGTACAATGCTAAGAGCTGAGGTGTATAAGGAAAGGCAAGAACAGTCCCTGCCCTCAAAGTGTTCATACAAATGGGGAAAGACAACATACAAGCAACATACATAAAAGATAAACTAGAGATTATCCCAGAGGAAAAGCACTAGCATTAAGGAAGACTGGAGAAAACTTACAGAGGTGAGATTTTAGCTGAGGCTTGAAAGAAATCAGAAGACAAGAGATAGAGGAAAGAAAAAGAATTCCAGGTATATGGCACAGCCAGTGAAAAGGCCCAAAGTTATGAGATCAAGTGTATCAAGGAAAGAACAACAAGGAAGTCAGTGTCATTGGATCATGAAGAGAGTAAGATGTAAGAGGACTGAAAATGCAGGATAGTGTCAGGTAATGAACTTTAAAAGCCACAGAGGATTTTATGAATCCTCTGATACCATTTCCTCATTTATAAAATGTAAAACTGTGAGAGCTCTGTACCTCAAAAAGATGCTGCAAAGAGTGCACTTTGTTAGGGAATCACACATAAGAGTTACTGTTTTTAAGTGACCTATATCGGGGACTTTGGGATTAGGGAAGAGATGTGAGAATGAATATTTGGAATGAACATTCAAAAGACTTCTACAAAACTATTGTAAATTAGTGGTTTCAGTCATAAAATGTGATCCCCAAAATGCAAGGCACCATGCTCTATTATCTCTAACTTTTCCTATAAATATCTTATATATTGTTCTTATGTTGTCTCTTCCATTAATCTATGAGCTTTTGGGGAGCAAGGACTATCTTGGCCTTTTCTTAGCACAATGTCTGACATATAGATCCTTAATAAATTCCTATTGACTAATTTTCTGGGAACTGTCTATGTAAATATGAAAGTAAGGTAATTCTTGGCTTCAACAGCCTATGGTGGGGAGGGGGTAGAGGGGGAGAAGGCAGTGAGGGAGAGTGAGAATATGACATCTAATAAGGATGTAAATGCAAAGTACATACAAAATAATACAAAATTATTTCAATGAGTTGCTGAGGTTAGCTGACAAAGGAAAAAAAACAAAAAGAAAAAAGAAAACTGACTTCTTTAGTTATTCAAGGGGCAAGAGTAGGATCAAAGATGGGCTAGGAGCCCTCTTTGGGTTAGGATGATAACAGATGGTAGAGAGAAGGCAGAATGCTAATTTGCTGCTAGTGGAACTGTGAATTGGTTCAACTGTTCTGGAAAACAATCTGGAATTATGCAAGAAAAGTAACTAAATTTTTCATGCACTTTGACTCAGATATTCTACTATGAAAATGACAGCCTACATGGGTTACTGACAGAAATAAAAGACAAATTTATACAAAAATAAAAACCATTCATAGTGGCATTATTTGTATTAACACAAAAGAGACAAAAACACATAGAGGAAAAATATGTTTCCCAGAGTCAAGTTGTGTATTAGCCTGTGGTTTAGGATCCAACAATCTAGAGTTTAATCTTGTGTCTAGCCCCTAAAATAATTATTTTAGCCTTGCTTTGCCTCTAACCTCAGATCCCTCTGGAAATCACTTAAATGCAGCCCTTGTCTAGATCTCCACAGACGTAGATAAAAAGATTTTCAACTATCATGCTCACTCAAGGTAACAATGCAAACATGTTCCAGGACAGCCTTTGGCCCCAAAGAAAAATGCTACAAAAGCATAAAGGATATATAATGTTCCATAATCAACTGATACAATTCTCCCTACTCTGATCAATTCCATATTTCCTCCAGCACCTTATACAGTCACCCATCAGCATAGCTAACTTTGTAGTCTTTCAAAAGATATAGCATTTTGAAGCTGCTACACACATACAAACAGAGAGACACAGACAGAGACAAAGACACAAAAAAATTCTGACAATTGACCAAGTCTAATTTTCACCCCAAGGATACTTAAAGGCCTCCAACCTTATAGTATAATGCTAGAAAGAATCTGAGTGCCACTGAGAAAGAAAATGAACTTAGGGTTGGTGGATAGGCAAAACTCTTATCATCAGACCTCCACAGTCTGAATAATTCATCGTAATTATAGAGGAGAAAATCCAGGTGTTAGGCTCCCCATATCATAGCTAAGTTCCTGAATAAAATCAAAATTAGCATCTCATTATTTGTTAGGAGCTCTAGTGAAAGAAAAGAAGATAAGGAAGTGAAAAGGAGAAGGGATGGGGGAAAAGAGGACTGTAGGAGAGAGGAAAGAAGAGGAGAAGGAGAATAAGGGGAATAGGGAAAAGGGGAAAAGAGAGGAGGGGAGGGAGGAGGGAAGGAAAGAATGAAAGAAAAGACGAAAGGAGAAAGGAAGGAATGAAGGAAAGAAGGGAGGAAGGAAGGGAGGAAGGAAGGAAGGAAGGAAGGAAGGAAGGAAGGAAGGAAGGAAGGAAGGAAGGAAGGACCAAAATTACTGACAATAGTTTATATAGTGAGAATATTTTAGAGTTGTCAGTATATTATTTGTTTGGGAAATATGTTTTTTCCTCATAAAAGTTGAACTTATTACATAATATCCTTAAGCAAAGGCCACTGCTTCCTGAAGAGGACTCAATTATTTTTACCACACAGGTCAAAATATTTCAATTATTCAAAAGATTAATGATTACAGTAAAATGGTCTTTCCTCCAAAGGTGTGGATCACAAGTTCCACCAAGTCTCACTAGACAGGTTGATCAAGCCTTTGGTGTTGTCTCTGAACTTAGGTAGGTTAGTTCTCTGACAACCAAAATGTAATCCATCTCCTGGCCATACTTGAAATCATCACAGTTTGGTTGAATCTATCAAAGTTTCTACTCTACTAACAGGTCTGGAGATTGGGTAAATAGCTGAACCAAAGAGTAATTATTATTGGTCTAATGTCAACATGGAAAGAGGGTTGTAATAAAAAACTCCAGGTAGCTAGCTATTCCTGATCCTGTGTCATTTAACATTTCATCAATAACTTATGTAAAGCTATAGATGGCATGTTAATTATCAAGCTTGTGGCTGACAAATGCTAGAAGGGATAACTCACACAACTAATGACTCAGGATTTTGAATAGCTAATGACAGGCTAGAACACTGGACCAAATGTAATAAGCTAAAATTTCATGATAATATGAAGTTTTATATTTCTATCTTAAAAATAAATTTCAGAAACACAATATGGGATTTAGGGACACATAGCTAGACAGTATTTCATTTCAAAAAGATCTAAAAATTTCAGTGAATTTTTAGTTCCTTTTAATTCCACAGTGTGATTTGGCAGCCACAAAAGCTAATTTCTTTAGAATTCAAAATTGAGAGGAGTAATAACTAGCATGGCATATATAGAGTTGCTGGACCTGGTATAAGTGAGTCAATAGACATTTATTAGTGTTAACTATGTGCTAGACACTATGCTGAGGGCTGGGGATACAAAGAAAGGCAAAAGACAGTCTCTGCCATTAAGAATCTCAAAATTTAATGGGGGAGAAAACAGGCAAACAAATTTATACAAATAAATTCTTTACAATACAAATAGGAAATAGATAGAAGTACTACCATTAACAGAGATTAGGAAAATTTCCCTGTAGAAAGTGGGATTTTAGCTGGGACTTGAAGGAAGGCAGAAAATTTAAGAGGCTGAGATGAAGAGGGAGAACATTCCAGAAATGAGGGACAATCAGAGAAAATGCCCAGTCAAGAGATGGAGTGTCTTCCTCAGATAACAGCTAAGAGGCCTGTGTCACGGCACAGAAGAATATGTAAGAAACTTTATAGTATACGAAGACTCGAGAGGCAGAGAAGGGGGTAAGTTATAAAAACTCTTGAATGTCAAAAAAAAGTAGTTTATATTAGATCCTGGAAATGATAGGGAGATACTATAGTTTATGAAGTAGTGAATGAGATTGAGGGTGAGGAGGTAGGCAGAGGTTTATGTGATCAGTTCAAATCTTGCTTCAGATACCAGCTTTGTTATCCTGAGCAAGTCATTTAATTTAACAGAGCTATGCCTCAATTTTCCTACTTAGTAAAATATGAATAATAGAACCTGCCTTACAAAGTTGTCATGAGGGTCAAGTAAGATAATACGTAACGTCCATTGCAAACTTAAAAATGCTTTTAAAATGCTATGTATTATTAATATGATTGATTTGGGAAGTGATAACCCTTTGGCACATTTTTCCAGTAAGACCCCATCTGGAGTATAATGGAGTATTATGTTCCATTCTGGGTGCTGTATTTTAGGAAGGACATTTATAAATTAAACAACTAGAAAAAGGGGGTAAAGATGGTGAAGAACCTTGAGATCATGCCACATGAGGATTAGTTGAAGAAGTTGAGAATGTTTAATTTGAAGAAGAAAACATTTAGGGAGACAGGATCCTGTTTTCAAATATTTAAATGGATTTTACTTGGCCCCAGAGGGCAGATATAGGGTCTACGGGTAGAAGTTGTAAAGAGACAAATTTTGACTCAATGTAAGGAAAAGCTTCCCAACAATGAGTTATCCAAAAGTAGAGTGGACTGCTTTAGGAGGTAATGGGATCACCTTTATTGAAAACATGAAGCAAAATCCAGAAGACCCATTGTTATAAGTGTCATAGAGGGGATTCTTATTCAGGAACAATTTGGACAAGATGAACTCTCAGGTCCCCTCCAATTCTGAGATTCTTTGATTCTGTTGTTGTTAATTGTTGTTACTTTGTTCATCCTTTGTTCTCTGAGAGAACCAATGACATCATGAGGGTGATGAGAGTGACTTGCCCATGAACTGGATTTAACTTGATTCTCTGGAATTCTCTTCAAAACCTTCCTTGAGGTGCTGGCATAGGACTATAGCAAAAACACTTAGGCAAACAATGAAGAATATTGTTGAAATCTAGATGACCAGAAGTAGAAATCTCTCAGAGATTTTCAAGTTCTTTTAAGTTAAAAGTGGAGACATGGGTTGTCTATGTGGGTCTGAGATTTGACCTTCAAATAAATCAAATTCGATGGCCAGTGGATGCTTTCTTTAATGAGGTTTTTTTTTTTTATTTTCTGTTCCCTGCTTTTAACAACTTTCCTATTATTACCTTCCATTCTGTCAAACATATCTGATTGGTATCATAAAACATTAAGCAATAAATTCTGTCATATGGACTTAAGAAGGTACATTGTATATGACATGCAGCCCTACTACCTACATTTAAGAAATAATTTTTAAAATCTTATCTGTGTTAGTCTGGCTGGACAACGGGTTAAAGATTGGCAATTTCTGTTACTAAAATGACAATACATTACTTGTCACTTCCTGGATCTGAATCATTCATATCAGCCTGATAGCTGACATTTTTCAAAATAGATTTTTCTTTGTGATTTTTCCAACAGATTTATTCGGCTATGTCTGAGAACACTGTCACAAGGAGGCAATGAGTTCATCCTTTCAGTAACCAAACTGGGTAAATGTTGATAGAACATTTTAGTTTAAGAGTAAGCAGATGAGCATAGAGGTGAAAGACATGCACATAATAATAAAATGGGGAAAAGAAAAAGAAAAAGGCTACTATCAATCTTCTGCAAGCAAAGAAGATTTCGCCTAAATTTTCAAAGGTTTTGTCCATATCATTCAATATTGTTTAGTGAAAAGAGCAGTTCTTCGTGACTTTGGGAAAATCACTTCGTTCCGGATAGGAAGAAGGGGGTGGGGTGGGTAATGGAGCTTAGTTTTCTAATACTAAACTGAGGAAGTTGGACTAGATAACCTCTGAGATTCCTAGGCTTCCTCATGGAGAGAAAAGTTGCTAATGCTTTTTTTCCTCCTCTAATTCAAAAACAGGGTCTGTTTGTGGGTTTTTTTTTCTTTTCTAATATTTAGCTTTTCAAAAAGGGCTATATTAGAAATTTTTTAATTAAAAAAAACCTAGGAAGACTTGTATGAACTGATACAGAGTGAAGTGAGCAGAACCAAGAAAATAAATTATACAATAATAACATTATACAGACAACTGAAAAATGTAATCACTCTAATCAATGCAATGATCAATTATGATTCTAGCAGCTTATATTGAAGCATACTATGTATCTTCTGGCAGGGATGGACTCAGACTGAAGATATACATTTTTTTTTTTTTTTTTGCTTTTTGGAGGGCAATTGGGGTTAAGTAACTTGCCCAAGGTCACACAGCTAGGTTTTTGTTTGTGTGTTCTTTAAGTGTCTGAGGCCGGATCTGAACTCAGGTCCTTCTGACTCCAGGGCGGACACTCTACTCACTGCTCCACCTAGCCGCCCCAAGATATACATTTTTTAGGCACAATTTGGAAATTTGTTTTTCTCAACTATGTACATCTGTTACTAAGAATTTTGTTTTTGTTTCTTTCAAAGCCCTTTTCAAAACATCCCTATAAATGGAATCCGTAACTTAAAAAGGAAAGAAGATTGAAAATAAATACATTAAAAAAAAAAGAAATGATGAGCAGGATGGTTTCAGAAAAATCTGAGACTTTTATGAACTGATACAAAGTGAGGAGAGCAGAATCAGAACATTGTACATAGTAGCAACAAAGTGAAAGGGGAAGAGGGAGTAAGAAAAAGAAGATTTTTAAATGAAAGAAATTAAAATTATTATTTTTAAAAATCTCTGACACTTAAACAAAGAGTGATGGCTTCATCCATTTTCTTAAGAGGTTGCAACTTTCCTGAGCACTTCAGCTCAGAAGCAAGAAAGAGAGAGGAGCAACCTAAATTTCTGCCCAACTGAGCTATACTTGGCAGCAAACACAGGCCAGAAGATCAATGCCATGTAAGAGTCATCCAAAACCAGTAGCCAGCAAGATCCAGCAGAAATTACATACCGTACCAATGTGCCCAAAAGAGACTAGAAGTTGCATACCATGTGAGCCCAGAATGGAATAAAACTAATGGGACCACCATCACTGGTAAGAATCAGGGACTCTGATGACATTGGAAGCATGATTTGCTTCTTTAGGTGGGTGCTCAGGCCACATGTTGGGTTTCTACTTCAGTGCCCTAAGCACATATTCTCTACATGTGCTTACTTTTCCTATTTATGACATTTGTGGAATACTGAGCCCTGCGGTTTATGGAGAGAAATGTTTTACTGCCAATTTTCCCCAATATGTCTCTGGATAACTAACAATTACATAGATAGGTAGATAGATAGATAGATAGATAGATAGATAGATAGATAGATAGATAGATAGATATAGATAGATAGATAGATGCAATAGGTTTTGTGAGCTATTGTTTTTAATAAATGTGAGTTTAATGAGTACCTTAAAGCTGGGATAATTTTTTCTGGGGGACCCACATTTCAGTTTGAAAAAGGTGTTCCCTGGGGCTACACTTTCAAAACAGTATGCATAGCTGTAACTATCTTTTGGGGAAAATCTTTGCTGTATAATGCACTTGAGTTTCTTTTTTTGATGGGGAAAAGAAGAGACAATTTTATACATAATATACTTAATTAATATTAGTACATAAATGATGACTTTCCAAATGTATTTTAATGCAATGGATTTATAAGAAAATATTTTTTATTTATAAGAAAAGAAGTTTATATGAAAAAAAATTATAAGAAAAAAAGTATAAAAATGTATAAGAAAAGAAAAAAATTCATCCATGTGACATATCTGGTGATTAGGACTAGCCAATACAAGAATAAAAGGAATAGAAATTAGAAATTAAAGACACTTAAACAGCCCATTTAATTTTAATAAAACTGAAGGTGTCTTTTTCTTAGATATTCTTAAACCCTTAGTTAAGTGCAGTCTACGAATGAATGCCCTCATAACCAGTATGACTTAAAAGAAATTTTATCTATATAATGTACCCTATAAATGCAAAAAAGCCTTTACTGTAACAGGAAATATTGGAGATTTTCCCCTTTAATTTTTTCCACCCTTTTATAGCTTTCCCTAAACATGAACATTGGAGGAGAACCCCAATTAAGAAGGAACAGTCCAAGAAATCTTGTAGTCAAAATCAATGATACTTTTAGACCTAGAGAATTATGAGACTACACATTGTGGGGAAGGAAGAACAGGACATGCTTGGAATAAAAAAGGAAGTGAGGGATGAAAGAAAGATAATTGCTTTGAGAAATAGTGGGGAAACACCCAAAGGCTGCAAAACTATGAATACCCTTTGACCCAGCAATATCTTTAATAGGTGTGTATCATAAAGATATCAAAGAAAGGAAAAAGGGACCTATTTGTACAAAAATATTTATTGCAGCTCTTTTTGTGATAGCAAAGAATTGGAATTTAAGAAGATACCCATCAATAGGGGAATGACTGAACAAATTGTGGTATATGATTATGATGGAATACTATTGTACTATAAGAAATGACAAGTAGCCAAGACAATTCCAGAGGAGTCATGATGAAAAAATTCTATCCACCTCCAGAGAAATGATGAACTCAGTGAAAACTGAAGTATAATTCTCTCTCTCTCTCTCTCTCTCTCTCTCTCTCTCTCTCTCTCTCTCTCTCTCTCTCTCCCCCCTTTTTCTCACCCCCCCCCTTTGCTATATGGCTAACATGGAAATATGTTTTGCATGATTTTACATGCATAATTGATATCATTTTGCTTGCCTTCTCAGTGGGAAGGGGTGGGAGGAAGGGAGAGAATTTGGAATTCAAAATTTAAAAAGAAAAGAATGCTAAAAATAAATGTATAATAAAAAAGAAGAAGAAATGATGAGCAGGATGATTTCAGAAAAGCCTGAGAAGACTTATATGAATCAATACAAAGTGAAGTGAGCAGAACCAGAACATTGTACACAATAACAATATTGTAAAGATGATTAACTGAATTAGCTATTTTAATCAATATAACAATCCAAGATAATGCCAAAATACCCTTGATAAAAAAAATATGCTGTTCACCTCCAGAGAGAGAACTGATGAACTCCGAAAGCAGATTAAAGCACATTTTTTAAAAAAAATTACCATATTTTCCCTGTTCTTTTGTGTGTTTTGTTCTGTAACATGGCTAATACAGAATTAAGTTTTGCATGACTTCTCATGTATAATCAATATACTTGTCTTCTCTAGGGGTAGGGGAACTCAAGTTTAAAAAATGAATGTTAAAAAATTTACATGTAATTGGGAAGTATTTAATGAAATAAATTTTAAAATATTTTTTTACAAAAGGAAAAAATAGTTAAAGAATTCTGGCTTTAGAACATATGTTGATGGTAAATAGAAAGTAAACAGAAAGTCTGCTAGCTATGGTATCTAATAGATACCATATTAGAGGAGGAGGAGTCACAAGGGCATACATTTGTGTTAATTTTGCTAACAGCAGAATATTTGAAATTTTATTTCCTAAGGGCAGCATAGAGTGCTAGACTTGAAATCAGGAAGATCAGGGTTCAAACTCTCTCCAGAACTCACTAATTTTGTGACCACAGTCAGGTGTCTAAGTTTTGTTTTGTTTTTGTTTTTTTTCCCACCAGTAACATGGAGATTAATATCTGTTTTACATACCTTTCATGATTGTTGTGAGGCTTAAATGATATCCTGTATACAAAGCACTTAGCAAACTCCAAAATGCTGCACAAATGCCAGTTGTGGTTACAATAAGCATCTTCATTGTCATTAATGTAACTCCTGATGAAGCCCAGCTCCCCTCCTTCTCAGTCATAGCTCTTCATTCTCACTTCTGTCCCACTTTTCAAAGAGTTCACTTCCATTTTGCCTGTGCTGTGGTCTGACTGGGCCAAAGTGACAGGTTAATGATTTATTTAACATAATCTCCCCTCATTTTACAGGAAGATATTATGCTAGATCTGGATTCGGAGCCAGTAGAGACTTGGGTATGATTTCTGCCTCTGACTTTTATTTAATCCTTGTATAATCTTCAGTAATTTACCTTGATCTCTGATATCATTTCCTCATCTGTAAAATGGGAATCAGAGGCTTAGTTCATGTGTTGGTTGGAGAGAGTCGATTTATAATCCTTCAAGCAATCTTCAGGGTTACTTGACTAAGACTTTTGGGAAATTTTAAATGTACCCTGTTCTTACAGGCCATAGATCGAGCCCCAGAGAGTTGGAAGGATTTGTGTTACACCTCAATTCAGACATAATCTCTCTTCAGAAGTCCTAGAACTTTCTTCACTATTCTGGAGTCCTTAAAATGCATTACTTTGTATTATAACTTTGTAATCCATGTCCCATCTCACCTACTAATTTTAAATTCTCTGGGATGGGGCCTTATTTCAACTTCTTTCAACTCAACTCAAAAAACATTTATCAAAGTTCTGCAATTTGCCAGGCACTATCGTAGGCACTAGAGAAACAAAGACAAAATTATAACAGAACCTGCCCTGAAGGACTTTATATTTTAATATGGGAAGACACACAAAAAGTGGAAATGAAGGCAAAAATAGATAAAAACAGTAATAATGTCCAGTATTTATATAGCACTTTATATGTATCAGTCATTGTGCTAAGTGCTTTACAAATTATCTTATTTGACTCCATGGCAACCCTGGGAGGTAAATGCTATTATTATTCCTATTTTACAAATGAGGAAACTGAGGCAAATAGGTCCTAAGTGACTTGCCCAAGGTCATATAACTAGTAACTGTGTGAGGCCGGATTTGAACTCTGGTCTTCAGTACTCCAGAACTAGTAGCCTATCCACCTAGCTGCCAATAGGAAGGCAGAATATATGGCATGTGGCTTGGAGGTCACTTTATTTGCAAATTAACTCTTTCAACTCTTTGTTTTGAGATAGGTTTCTAGTGAGGATGACTCTTATCCATGTCTACCAGTAAGTCCTTAACTGAAGGTCTACCCAACTTGCTTTGGCCACACCTTGAGTTTGTTTGACATTGGCTGGATATCAGTATAACACAAATATTATCTGTAAATTATAGCATACCCACGTGTCACTGAATTCCCAGTCCTACTCCTTTTCCATTCATACATATGTCTGATTCTGGCACCCTTTATACTATAGCTCATGTGTCTTACGCCCTATGATTGTGACAATTTTAGCAATAATAGTATAATAATAGTAATGATAATGATAATATATAATATAATATATAATGATAATAGTATCATGACTATTTAAAAGGAAAAATGAATGCATAAATACATGCTAATAAATGGACAAAAAGAAAATTGAATAGGACAGTAGGAATGACTAACCTATTTCATATGTTAAAATTCATTCTTTCCAAAGCAAACAGTTGTAAAGGATGTTTCATTGGTTTATTGATGCTTCAAATTGTTAAAAAAAAAAATCATTAAAAAGAAAAGAACGTGAAGGTTCAGTTCAAATTAGAGTCTAGGAGATACAAGAACACAGTTCAAGCAGGGAATGTTTGTTTTTGTCGCTGTATCCCAACATGCAGCACAATGACTTAAACATAATAAGAGAAGGGAAGAATGAAAACAAGTATTTGTATAGCAAGTACCATCGATCAATAAACGTGTACTAAACTCCTACTTTGTGCCCGCACCATGCTAAGCCCTGTACAAATACTATCTTATTTGATCCCCACAACAGTCCTGTGATGTAGGAGCTTAATAAGTGCTTTCAGAACACAATTGGAGTAGAAGAATAAAAACGTTCCTCATTCTGTTCTATTTTTCCAGAAGACTTGGGGCAATTGGGTAAAGAGATTGGATTTCTCAGTCACAGATTTAGGATCTAAATATAGCATCCCAAAGAATGTTTAAATGCAGGATTCCTTTGGAGGCCTTGGAATCCTTCTTTTATTAATGACTGCTATTTTTTCCCTTCCCAATTAATTCTAGTTCTGAGTACTCTAAGTATATCTTAGAGAAAAATAACAATTATAGATGATAATGATATAGCACTTTAAGGTTTACAAAGCACTTAAGATCTATTATTTCACTTGGCCCTCATATCAAACCTTCAAGGTTAAGTATATTTACAGATGAGAAAACCTAGGTTCAGTGTTTTACTCATGATCACATAGCTAATAAATGACAGAAATTGAATTTGATCTTGGGTCTTGTGGAGTCCAAGACCAGCATGCTATATCTATTATATCATACAGTCTTTAAGTAAAATTGAAAAAGTATTAGCTGGAGACCAACTAGGCAGCTACATAGAGTCAGGAAGACCTGAAATCTAGGTAAGTCACTTAACTTCTGTTTGCCTCATTTTCCTCAACTGTGAAACAGGGAAAATAACAGTGTGTACCTTGCAGGGTCATTAGTAAGATCGAACAAGGACATGTTTGCCCCTTGCTCCTGTCTCACTGCTCTGTCTGGCCCCTTAACACCCCCTGCCATGGCCACCTTCAGTGTCAGACCCGAAGCCCAAGCCAAGGTAGATTTGTTCAGAAAGGAGTTATGTACTCAGGCAGAGATCCTACTTGGAACTTATTTCCCTGCGAAGATTTCAGAGCTGGATGAGTTCTTGAAGGATCCATCTCTGAATGAGGCTGATTTGAGTCTGCTAAAGGCCCCCCTGGATATCGCAATCCCTGACCCAGCCAAAGAAAAAGAAAAGGAAGATCGTCGGAAACAACAAGAGAAGGATGATAAGAATGAAAAGAAAAAAGAGGAAGATGAAGATAAAGGTCCTCCTTGTGGGCCTGTAAGCTGCAATGAGAAAATTGTGACCCTTCTGGGGCGGTTGAAGCCTGAGATCAAAGACGTGAAAGAACAGCTAAATATGGTTTCCATGTGGCTACAGCTACAGGTAACCTGAATTGAGGATGGAAACAACTTTGGAGTAGCTGTCCAGGAGAAGGTATTTGAGCTGATGACTACACTCAGAACTAAGTTGGATGGCTTCCAAACTCAGATCTCAAAGTACTTCTCTGAAAGGGGTGATGCAGTGGCTAAAGCAGCAAAGCAGCCACATGTGGGTGACTACCGACAGCTGGTTCATGAATTGGATGAAGCACAGTATGGAGAGACAAGACTGATGGTCATGGAGATCCGAAATACTTATGCTGTATTATATGATATCATCCTGAAGAACTTTGAGAAGATCAAGAAGCCCAGAGGAGACACAAAAGGAATGATCTACTGAAAAAATGGAGCCTGCCTCCCTTCTCCATCACTGCTTAACTAAGGTTATCTGTCTTGCCACAGTCCAGCTTCCATTTAGAACTTCCCTTCTTATCCATACCTTGCCTTCTAGGCACCAATAAATTCTGTCACACCAAAAAAAAAAAAAAAAAACAAAAACAAACAAACAAACAAACAAAAAAAACAAGGACATGTTTGAATACAAGATATTTTCCAAACATTTACAAATACCACTGTTACCATGGTATTCTTGAACTTCATTATTTCTTTTTTTTTTAAGCTTCATTATTTTAATCCCTATCATTCCAAAGAGAAAGAAAATAGAAGAGACCCTACTTTATGATCCAGGAAGCATAGGAAAAGACTAAGACAGTTCAGTTCCCTTCAATAGTCAATAAACCCAGTCAATAGACTATTATTAAGCACATACTATATTTCAACCCATGTGCTAAATTCCGGGGATACAAATGGAAACAAAAAGAAAGAGTCTCTACTACTGTAGCAGACTTTTTAAGGGACCCAAGAGGGCTGTTTCTCATCAATATGGGTTCTTGAGGAAGAGGTCAGATAACAGCAGTAATGAGTAAGATAAGAATGAAGTAACCATTTTATTCAGTCACATACATAACAAGACAGAAAATATCTATGAGGAGCTTGACATAAAAGTTTTCTTATATACATATTTAAGACAACATTCATAAGCTAAACATCATTCAAAATAACATTGTATGCAATAAAAAAGAAAGATAATAAAACAGAGGCAGTTATACAAAAATAACGTATTGAAAAATATATATTCTTAGCTATAAGAGATCGATACAGATTATTGTCTGAATATAGCTGGTCTAGCTAAATCAACAAAATCTGCCCCTCAGGCCACACGGGGAGGAAAATTTTTCCAAGATGCTAGAATCTTCCATGTTCAACAGTTGTCTTTTTTTTTCTTTTCCCTTCTTTCCTTTTCTTTTTCCCCCCTTTCTTTTCCCTTTCTTTTTTTTTCACCAACAAGAGGCAAAAGGGAAACACTAAAGGAAACTGGTTGTTGCAGCTGGTGTTCATTTCACTAGGAGTCATTTACAGCAAAAATGGCTGATACAGAACAACTCATTATGCCTTGAAGTACGGCTGCTCCTAAGGAGAGGGGGAGGGGTCCATGCCAACACAAAGCATGTTAAGGAATTTCATGGTGCAATATAAGGTAATGTGTTAAAAGATATTAAGGTAAGAGTGACTTCGTGCACCCAAAACTGCCAACTTCAGGAAACTTGTTCAAGTCAGTCTCTAGGGTTGATCTTAGGGGGGGGTCAGGAAAGATAAATCTGTCTACTTCTCTCACAGAGCCTATATTCTTTTTATTGCTTATTTTATTCTTAATTTATGGAATACAACAAACATTTCTAGAACATAATTTTTTAAAAAGATGATTGCACATGAAACTGCAAATTTATTCTATATATTTTGCTATTCCTTTTAAATATGTAATAAAGATATCATATAAAATTATTTTTGTCCTTTTTTTCCTTCCCCCTCTCCTGACCTACAGATGGCTACCATTAGGCAAAAATGTGTGTGCATGTGTGTGTGTCTGTGTGTGTATGTATGTAAAATCATTCTTATACAGACTTCCATTCATCAGTGCTTTCTGTGAATGCAGATAGCATCTTCCTTCTTATGTCCTATGTATTTAATTTGGGTATTTACAAAATTCAAAATTACTTATTCATTCAAAGTTGTTCTTAAAACAGTTTTGCTGTCACTCTATACAACATTCTCTTGGTTCTCCTCATTTCTTCTTCATTATTTTGTGCTTACATTCTAATGAGGGAAACCAGTGGAAGGAGATAACTGTTTGGTGGCATGAAGTCAATCAGTGAAGGATGGCTGGTCTTGGCCCTTCCTCAAAATGGAGGTTCTAAGAGAAAATCGTCAACTGGAAAAGATGCAGGGACAGAGGAAAAAGGCAACTGAGGTCTGGTGGCAAGGTCTGGAGAAAGCAAGTCTGTAACTTTCATTAATATAATGGAACTATTTTTTTCCCACAAAAAAACAAGCTCTTTGTTTCTAATGGATTAAGTGGGAGGCCACACAAAACTGAGAAGGGGGCAAAAACAAACTTTTTTTTAATTTGTTTTATCCAGTGTGTTGCAGCTTATGCCTACCATGGCAATGATATTATCAACAATCACAAGTATAGTGGGTCCCTTTAAGAGTTTATCACATTCACAGTGATTTCAGGATTTTTGTGCTGGGGAGAAAAAGACATCATGGAAAAGCCATGCCCTGATCACTCTGACATAAAAGGAGAAGCCATTTAAACACTGGGGCCATTAAAAGAAACTGCTATTGCAGATGTAGTGGGCAGGCACCCTGCCTTCCAGAAGGGAGCATAATTATGGAAAGGAAAGCTAAGCTAATTGAAACACTGTTTGGGGCTTTCTCCTTTCTCTGGTGGATTTGAAGTGGGAGAAAAGTAATAGTACCAGACCTCCATTTCTGAAGGCTAAAGGGTACCCTCTGAAATGTATGCCAACAACAACGACAAAATCAGGGGAGCTTGAACTGTATTTCAGACCTAAAATGGGAGAGGTAATTTTTTGTGTGTTCACTCCTAAATGAGAAAAAAAGTAAATCTTCCCAGTGTACTAAGTAAAGCAAAGAATTTCACAATTGGAAGACCTAGTCTACACACAAAGGTTTTAAAAGATGCATAAAGAAAAGGATTCTGCAATCTATAGCAATGTTTGTCTGTATGATATTCTGAGGATCAGAAGAAAATAAAAAGTGACTGAAATTGGTTCAGGAAACAAACCTTCACCAAGTAAAAAGATTGCACTAACATAGTAAATGGAAAATGAATTGCACCAAATAATGTGTATCTAAAAGAGAGTAAGAATAATTTCGTAGAGAACCCAAATGCTGAGACCAAAGATTTAGTTCTTAGTGTAAATTTGACATCTTTCTTAGACTTGCTAGAAATCCTCTGGAAGAACTTCCCTGATTCTTGCTTGGACAGAACTATTTATCTAAGGAGTAGGGATGCTATCAAGGCAGTGTTGGGAAGATGGAAAGCATCATTCCTCTATTAGCCCCCAAACTTGAATTTAGCCCCTAGAACCAACAACCCTAATCCTGGATGGAAAAGTAATTAACCCTTCTCTCATCACCACCACAAGGCTGAGAATAAGTCAACAGTGTGACACTGGCCTCACAATTGGCCTTACAATTAAGGATCTGCCTAACCATCATCCCATTTGCATCCTCAATCCCATCTTCTAAATCCTATTAATCTCAGAATTTTCTTGAGAATGGAATCACACTTAGTTGGCAGCTAAGAAGATAACGGGCTGAGTTCAAATCTTACCTCAGAAATGGAACCCTGGACAAGTCAATTAACCTTTTGCCTCAGTTTCCTTATCTGTAACATGGGGATATAAATAGCATCTAACTCACAAGGTTATTGAGGGTCAAATGAGATCATATATGTAAAATGGTTTGTAAATGCTAAAGTGCTGCATAAATGTTAGTTATCACCATTATTTTAATAATTATTATTATGAAATTACATAAGGACTCTATTGAGTTAATGAGGTATAAATGGTTACAGGATATTGATGATAATCTGAAAAGGTCAGTGAGTTTGTTATTCACAAAGTCTCAAGAATGACCTCTGCCTCTGACTTGAGGAAACTTTTAGAAATAGAAATAATGTTATAAGCTGATAAGACATCTGCTCCACTCCCATCCTGTGTGTAAAGCTAGACAACTGAGATTTCAACAAGTCAAAGAGCCAAAGAGCTCTTTGCTGAATTTCTGATATGTGAGCTTTCACCTTATCTTACCCTGAACTAAATCTCTATGCTATATTCCAGCCATTTTCAGACCATAAGGGTATACAGGTACCCTTCCTTCCATCCCCCCCCCACCCTTCCAGAATCCCTGAAGTGTTGTCTTCTCAATTAAATTGTAAGCTCCTTGAGGTCAGAAACTGTCTTTTGTCTCTTTTACATCCCCAGAGTTTAATATAATATCCGGCACAAAGTAGGAGCTTATGTTTATTGAACTGAATTCCTCAATTAGAATGTGAGATCCCTAGGGCTGCTAGGTGGCACAGTGAATAGAGCACCGACCCTGGAGTCAGAAGGACCTGATTTCGGATCCGACCTCAGACACTTGACACACTTACTAGCTATGTGACCTTGGGCAAGTCACTTAATCCCAACTGCCTTGTGAAAAGAGAAGAGAAGAGAAGAAAAGAATAGGAAAGAAAAGAAAAAAATCATATAGAAAATTAAAACTAATGAGAATAATCACATGACACAAAAATCTTAAAAATTAACACCTCTTCCAGAATAGGAACTATGTATGGTGTCCATTTTTTTCCAGTCCCATCATCTTTCATTGAACTTTATGTATGTGTCTGTGCTCATGTATGCATGCACATTTAGTTGGTTCATAATTATTTGGCTCAGATATTGACTTCAACATTAGTTACAAATTTCAGACTTTTAGCCCAAGGTATATTCATTGTGACAACTGTGCTAATCTAACATGAATGAACTAAAGGTGAACCCAAAGGGGCTGGTGTATTTTTTCCACAAAGTGATCCTACTGCTCTGAATCCAGCCATAAAGCCCAATGTGTTTCAATCCTTGAGATCCTGGCTTCTGATGAGAGGGGGAGAGAGGACTCCTTTTCTTACTCCATACATGACATTAAGCCCTTGTCACTCTGGAGAAAAATTATTTAATATGTAGGCCTGGAACTCATAACAACTTTCCTCAAAGCAGAGTGGAGAGGTTAAAAGTTATCCAATGTGCAATATCACTCAAGTGTGGGACAGTTATTTATTTCTTACACAGAAAAGAAATACGAAAACACAGGACATAAGTGCACTTAACAGAATGACTTAAAACAGGACGCAGTAACTTAATTTATACTACCTACAATCTATTAAGAAGCAGATTATTAAACTTCAACTCCACAAAAAGCAGTTTACAGGACTGCTGATTAGGTACTTTACATTTGTCTTGGGTTCTGCATTGTCTCAAAGTTTTTCTTTTCTAGCAAGCCAGGGCAAAAGCTTGGTCCCTTTTCTTGTTGCTTGTCATCTTCTCCAACAGAGAAAATCTCCTAGTCACCAGTTAGCTTCATTCAGGACCTCTAGACCTCCTGAACACCTAAATTTGTTTCTGAGCCTCTACATGTACACCTAGAAATTGATGCTTAATTCAAGTAAAAGAAATTTTGTTGTTGCTCAGTTGTTTTTCAGTCGTGTCCAATTCTTCATGACCTGATTTGGGATTTGCTTAGCAAAATACTGGAGTAGTTTGCCATCTTCTTTTGTTCATTTTACAGATAAGGAAATGGAGGCAAACAGGATTAAATGACTTCCCTGCAGGCACACAGCTAGTAAATGTCTGAGATCAGATTATAACCTTGAACCCCAGAGCATTTTAGAGGAGTGGCTATCACCCAGGACTTGGAGAGAGGAAGACGTTGGTTCAAAGTTTGCCTCTGCCACTTACTGGCTATGTGACCCTGGACAAGTCACTTGAACTTTCTGTACCACGGTTTTCTTACCTGTAAAATGGGGAGATTGGACTTGCTTTCCTCTAAGTTTCCTGCAAGCTGTAAATCTATGATTCTATACTCTTTCTAGCAAAATTGCTCCTATTATAAGTCAAGGTAGTGTGTGAATTATGGGAGATAAACCAAATTTATTAAATGTACTAATTTAAACAATAAATCTTATAAGTTTTCACATCTTTAAGGAACTTTTGACAGGGCCTCTTTTCATAATTTTTATACAATTTTATGCAATTTTATACTTATTTTATACAATTCATCCTGAGATTTTGCCAGACATTAATTCTTTTCTATGAAACTACACTTTTACGAAATTGGATATTAAGCATTCCTTTGACAAACACTATTTTTCCAAGTCTAGCCTAGATTATGGCCAAAACATTTCCAATTGTATTTAAACCAAGTAAGTTCCAAGGTCATGGAAGTATGTTCATATCCATCTCTTAGCTTTATATGATATATATGAAAGATCACATTGCAGTATTCCATCTCTATTTGGGAATTTCTTTAACTTGAGAACAATTCTTCATATATCAATATATTTATCACACAATTCATTATCCTTTCAAGGAGACAAAAATACAGGCTTACCAGAAGGAAAAAAAATCCCTTAACATTTTTGAATGGATGTTTTAAAGAATGAAAACATCCAGATCTTACAGACTGATCAGTAAAAATTGTTCTTTTTCAATTTCTAGTACCCCAATAATTCTCTTGTCATACCTATGGCCAATACTTTTTTTTTTTATTTTAGCAATTGCTAACAGCTTTTTTTTAATGATCTTTTATTCTTCTTCCAGCTTTAAGAAGCCCATGCTAAACTAAAGAAACCCCTCCAGTCTGTCACTCAGTCAATATAACATTTATTAAGCACCTATGCACTGTGTTTCAAGAACTGTACTAAGCACTGGGGATACGAAGAATGGCAAAGGAAAAATCCTCATAAACTGGGCAATGACTGAACATGCTGTGCTATATGATTGTGAATACTACTGTGTTATAAGAAATGATGAGCTCAATGGTCTTAAAAAAACATGGGGGGGGCGGGGCAAGGCTAGGTGGCACAGTGAGTAGAGCGTTGGCCCCGGAGTCAGAAGGACCTGAGTTCAGATGCGGTCTCAGACACTTAAACCTAGCCATGTGATGTTGGGCAAGTTACTTAACCCCAATTGCCCTAAAAAAAAAAAATGGGAAGATTTGAATAATACAAAATAATGAAGAGCAGAATGAACAGAACCAAGATAATACTGCATACAGTAACAGTAATGGTGCTTTAAGAATTTTGAGGGAATAAGTTATTTTGACTATTACAAATACTAAATTAACTATAAAAGACATATGAAGAAAGACACTGTCTACATCTAGAGAAAGAACTGCCCAATAGAAGTATATATAGAATAATTTACATATATATGTATATGCATATATGTGCATATATATTATATATACATACACACACACACCTACATGTGTCTAATGGTAGCCACCTCTGGGGGGGGAGAAAAAAAGAAAGAAAAAGATATTGGAATGATATCTTTATTATACACTTAAAAGGAATAGCAAGTTGTACATAATAGATTTGCAGTTCCATGTACAATCAACTTTTTTATTAAATTATGTTATGGAAATACTTGCTTTCTTCCATAATTTTTTTAAAGTCCCTGATCTAAAGGAGCTTACAATCTACTGGGGGAGATAGCTTACAAATGACTATGTACAAACAGGATGTATAGAGAATAAATCAAAGATGATCAACAGAAGAAAGGCACTATAATAAAGGGGGATCAGGAGAAGCTTCCTGTAGAAGGTGAGGTTTTACTGAGACTGGAAGGAGGACTGTAGCTAAAGATGAGGAGGGAGAGCATTCCAGAGACAGCCAATGAAAATGTCCAGAGTCTGGAGTGAAGTTCCCTATTCATGTAACAGCAAGAAGTCAATGTCACTGGACCCCAGAGAGGTAAGGAGAAAATGGGGGGGGGGGGGGTAGAGGGGAGGAAAGGAAGGGGATGTAAGTTACAAGAAGACTGGAAAGTGGAGCATGGACCAGGTTATGAACTTTGGATACCAAGCAGGATTACATTTTTGGCCCTAGTGGCAATAAGAAACCATTGGAGTTTAATGAGCGGGGCAGAGGAATGTGATCAACCCTACACTTTAGAAAGATTGCTTTGACAGCTCTGTGGAAGATGGACTAGAGTGGGGAGAGATTTGTGACAGGGAGACCGGGCAGAAGGCAAAGGAGACACTCAAGGCATGAGGGGATGGAGGAACTGAACTGAGGTTCCACCAGCAGTGTTAGCAGGGAGAAGGAACATAGACAAGAAATGCAACCGAGGTGAAATCAACAGGCCCTGGCATCGGGTTGGGGGTGGGGGGGTAGGGGTGGGGAGAAATAGAGAGAATGAAAAGTCAAGGATGACCCCTAAGTTTCCAGCCAGGGTGACTAGGAGGCTGGTTAGTAACTCCAGAGATAGATCAGTTTCAGTTGAATACTGAGTTTTGAAGTCGGACTGGAACTGCCAGGTCCTTCTGAAAGGGCTTATTTACTGGGTATTAATTAGGCTGTTTTAAAGCAATAGTTTATCGGTACTTGATGTTATTTTTCATTTTTGATAACCCTAATTCGTGATCCTGTTTCACCATGGGCTTGAATTGTCTGAAATATTACACCAACAGCCACTGTGATGCCTCTCAACCATTATTAAAATGTGCTCTTTAAAAAGCTACAATTTTTGCACATTTACTTGATGTAATATCCCTTCTGAATAACTGTGGAATTAAAAACACAACAAAGGGGAACGATGAAATATGTTAGTATGCATTGAAATATAGCATTGACAGAAAACAAATTAAAATTGAGGAAATTAATTCATTCTGATTTTATCTGGTTGTGATCAGATATTCTGAGTCACTTGTACCATAGAAGCACACACACTAGCAAATAAATATTACCACAAAAGATAGCCACAGGACCTGAACTGAGGCTCCACCAGCAGTGTTTGCAGGGAGAAGGAACATACACAAGAAATGCTACCAAGGTGAAATCAACAGGCCCTGGCATCAGGGGCCAGGTTTTTGCTTGTTCAAGTAATTTGTGCATCACTGCATATAAATTCCAAACTTCTGACAGATTGCTCAAAAACCTCCAAAGTCTCCCCTTTCCTGAAGTCCATGCTTCTTACTCTGACATTCAGGGCCCTTCTCAATCTCTTTCCTATTTATCTCTCCACCCTTATCTGTCACTAATCTCTTACAGCTGTGATTCTCAAACTTTTTGCTCTTGTGACCCTTTTACATTCTTTTTAAAATTTTTGATTGCTTATTTTTAGTTTTTACATTCATTTCCACAAGATTTTAAGTTACAAATTTTCTTCCCATCTTTCCCCTACTCCCCACCCACAAATAGTGAGCCTACTGAATACCCCTTCCACCAATCTGCTCTCTCTTATATTCCCCCCCATCCCCCACCTCTAACTTTCTAGTAGGGCAAGATGGATTTCTATACGCCAATGTCTGTATATCTTATTTTCCAGTTGCCTGTAAAAAGAATTTTTTTTTAACATTTGTCTTTAAAACTTTGATTTCCAGATTTTTTCCCTTCTTCACTCCTCATCCAAACCCACTGGGAAGATAAGCAATTCAATATAGGTTGTATATGTACCCTCCTTTCTGTCATCCCCCCTCTTATGTCTTTCCCCCCTACTTTCCTGTAGGGTAAGATACACAATTGAGTGTTACGTTATTCCTTCCTTAAGCCAAATTCAACAAGAGTAAGGTTGACCCATTCCCTTTCACCTACCTTCCTGTTCTTCCCCTCCATTGTAACAATTTTCTCTTGCCTCTTTTATATGAGGAAAGTTATCCTATTCTACCTCTCCCTTTCTCCTCTCATTATATTCCTCTCTCATCTCTTAATTTTATTTTTTAGATATCATCCATTCCTATTCAACTGATCATGTGCCCTCTGTCTATGTATAAATGTACACAGATACGCACTCACATATGTATTTATACACCCTCCTATACATGCATATATATGTATGTATACATATATATTCCCTTCAACTATCCTCATACTGAGAAAAGTCTTATGAGTTACAATTATCACTTTTCCAAACAGGAATATATCAACTTTAATAAGTTCTTTATGATTTCTTTATCCTGTTTACCTTCTCATGCTTCTCTTGTATTTGAAAGTCAAATTTTCTGTTCAGTTCTGGTTTCTTCATCAAGAATGCTTGAGGGGTGGCTAGGTGGCGCAGTGAGTAGAGTGTCGGCCCCAGAGTCAGAAGGACCTGAGTTCGGATCCGACCTCAGGCGCTTAACACACACAAACAAAAACCTAATCGTGTGACCTTGGGCAAGTTACTTAACCCCAATTGCCCTCCAAAAAAAAAAAAATGCCTGAAAGTCCTCTATTTCATTGAATGACCATATTTTCCCCCAAAGCATTATACTCAATTTTGCTGGGTAGTTGATAGTAGGTAGTTGACCTCCGGAATATCATATTCCAAGCCCTTTGAGCCCTTAATGTAGAAACTACTAGATCTTGTGTTATCTTGATTGTGTTTCCACAATTGTTTCTTCCTAACAGCTTATAATATTTTCTCCTTAACCTGGGAGTTCTGGAATCTGGCTATGACATTCCTAGAAGTTTTCTTTCTGGGATCTTTTGCAAGAGGCAATCACTGAATTCTTTCAATTTCTATTTTGCCCTCTGGATCTAAAACATCAGGGCAATTTTCCTTGAGAATTTCTTGAAGGATAATTTCTAGGCTCTTTTTTTGATCATGACTTTCAGGTAGTCAAATAATTTTTAAATTATCTCTCCTGGATCTATTTTCCAGGTCAGTGGTTTTTCCACTGAGATATTTCACATTGCCTTCTATTTTTTCATTTGTTTGGATCTGTTTTATAGTATCTTGATTTCTCATAAAGTCATTAGCTTCCATTTGCTCCAATCTAATTTTGAAGGAATTATCCTCTTCAGTGAGTTTTGAAATTCCTTTTCCATCTGGGCAGTTTGACTTTTTAAGGCATTCTTCTCTTTATTAGCTTTTGGGCCTCTTTTCCCATTTGAGTTAGTCTGTTTTTAAGGTGCTCTTCAGTATTTTTTTGGATCTCTTTTAGCAGGCTTTTGACTTGTTTTTCATGATTTTCTTGCATCATTCTCATTTCTCTTCCCAATTTTTCCTCTACTTCTCCTACTTGATTTTCAAAATCTTTCTTGAGAAGCATGAGAAGGTAAACAGGAGCTCCTCTATGGCCTGTAACCAATTCATATTTTTCTTGGAAGCTTTTGATGCAGGAGTTTTGACTTTGTTGACTTCTTCTGGTTCCATGTTTTGATCCTTTTTGTCCCCAGAAAAGGATTCTATGGTCTGATTGTGCTTCTTCTGCTTGCTCATCTTGCCAGCCAATTGCCTAACTTTTGAGCTCTTTGCCACAGTAGAACTCTGCTTCCAAATTAGAGAGAGCTTTGTCCCAAATCAATGGTGTTTTCACAAATGTTGTCAGAGGTCTGAGGAGGTCACCCTCTCTTCAACCACCACAAGCTCTGGCACACTGGTGTTTCATACCCCAGGACCACCACCCAAGACAGAGACCCAGATCCAAGCAGGTCAAAGCAAGAGTGATTACACTCTGAATGGTGGCTTGGTCCTCCTACAATCTGTAGGCCACCTTTCACCCTAGAGGCAGGGGCCAGACTGCAGTCTTCTGTTACCCAGTTCCAAAAGAGTTCTCCACTGACCTTTTACTTTCTCTTTGGCATTTATGGGTTGAGAAATCTGTAAATTGCCACAGCTGCTAGTGATTCACTCTCCTGAAGTCTGCTCTGTCTTTGCCTCTGGCTCCTCCTGCCAGGCTGCCTTCAGTGGGAGATTTGTTTCTCTCTGTCACTTTGTGGGTTCTATACCTCTAAAATTTGTTTAGAGTCATATTTTACAGGTATTGTGGGATCTCACGCAATTTCCTATTTCTATTTCACCATCTTGGCTCCACCTCCTCCTTTTACATTCTTAAAAGTTATTGAGGATCATAAGGAACTTTTGTCTATGTGGGTTGTATCTATAAATATTTATCACAGAAATTTAAATTAAAATTTTTAAAAATATTTATTCATCTGAAAATATAAATAATAAGCCTATTGCATATTAGTATGAATAACATAGTCCTGTGAAAAACAGTTTCAAAACAAAAATTTCAATAAGAGTAGCATAATTTTATATACTTTTGCAAGTCTCCTTAATGTCTAATAAGAGAAGATCACTGAATTCTCATATCTGCTGCTATATTCAATCTATTTTTACTTTTTTGTTAATTTGAAGTACATTTAAAAACATCTGTTCTCACAAAGATATGAAGTTGGAAAAAGGAGTACTAATTTAAGAATCTAATTGCATCAGCATCATTATGAAAATAGTTTGACCTCATGGAACCCTAAGGGTTCTTGGACTATACTTTGAGAGCTATTGTTTTATACATTTATCTCCAGGTTAGCTGGTCCATTCACCATCCCACAAAATTCTGAGTTTAATGTTGATGTTATTCCCTCCACATGAAATTCCTTTCACTTATCTCCACTGATCAAAATTTTACCCATCCTTCTACTACATTGGTATAGCATTTTTGTCCACCCCTGTAGATATGAGGTTTCTTTTCTTTAAATTTACTGCCCATCCCATCTATAAGGCACTTACAAACTGCCATGTTTATCTTAATTAGTCCCTAATGTTCCCTGATTAGCCTCACCTTATCCTGACCACTCCCTTATTTTGCATGCCTTTAGTGTTAATATAATTCTTATTACAATGAAAATCTGATTTACTATATCACAATTTACATTCTATCTGTTTCACCATCCTGCCATACTACCACCCATAGACCAAAACAGTTTGAAGATTTGCAACCTTCATCATATTTCTTGAAATGTACTCTCAAAACTCAGAAATGCTTGGTAAATGTCCCCCTCCTCTTTTAATGATGTGAAATTAGTCCTTTACAAGATGGAAGTAAATGCTAGATACAACATTTAAAGGTATATAGATCCCCTGTAAAGTGACCCCATAAACAGAGGCCCCTATACAAAGTGTTGTTATTGTTCAGTCATGTCCAATTTTTCATGACCCCTTCATGACCATATTGACTTCTCTTCTTTCCCCTAATACTTTCAAAAGTTTTAAGGCCGGGGTAGCTAGGTGGCGCAGTGAGTAAGAGTGCAGGCCCCGGACTCGGGAGGACCTGGGTTCGGTTCCGGCCTCAGAAAATGAGCACCCACACATAAATAATGACTGGCAGTGTAACCTTGAGCAAGTTACTTAACCGCAATTGCTTTAAAAAAAAAAAGTTTTAAGGCAAGAACCATGTCTAATAAATTATAAATTTTATAAATAATTACAAATGTCTGTATCTCCTACACCTATCATAGTGCCTTGTATATCGCAGGAGCTTGTTCATATTTTTTAATGAATGAATTTTTGTTATTTTGTATGTACTTGTGATTTTATCATCATAAAGGAAACTGTCAATGAGGAAATTCCTATCAATGGAGATAATTCTCTGATCTGAAACTCACAGTCTTAGAGAGGTTACCCAGGGCATTGAGAGGTTTAGAAACTTGCCCAGTGTCAGTATGTAATGTCAATGTATGCTAGAAGTAAAAAATTGAATCCAAGTCTCCTTGACTCCAAGATGAGCTCTCTAAACCACTATCCCATGCTCCCCCTCAAATGAATGACTTGCCAATGGCAAACTGAAGCCCCAGATTCCTCTCCACCAAGGAAAGGAACTGAAGAAGAGGTTACAGAGGCAACAGTGATATTTAGGTCATTGCAGGAGGGATAGGGGCAGCTAGGTGGTGTAGTGGATAATGTAGGCCTAGAGCCAGGAAGAATCATCTTCAGGAGTTCAAATCTGGTCTCAGATACTTAATGACTATGTGATTCAGGACAAGTCACTTAAGTTTGCTTCAGTTTCCTCTTCTGTAAAAATGAGCTGGAGAAGGAAATAGTAAACTACTCCAGTATCTTTTCCAAGAAAACCCCAAATGGAGTTGTAAAGAGTCAGACATGACTGAAAGCCACTGAACAACAAAAAGGAAGGGAAAAGTTAACTAGGTGAGACCCTGGACCCATAATTCTTCCCTTAGTATTATTCCTCCCTACCATGTAACATTTTCTCTAGTAAGGAATACAATGAGATATTAACTACTGAGAAAGAAAGATATAAAATTTCCTCATAGTATTGAACCAAGGTGTTAATAGTATAGGCCTGGGATATGGTATGTAATTAATAAATCCTTTTTGATTGATTGATTAGTTGGTCATAAAAAAACATGCTGGGAGAACTGAGGGATTGTAAACTTTCTTCATACTATTAAGCCAATAGACCCTCTCGAAGCATAATTTTATTAGTTTTATCCTAGGTGTGAGTTAGGCCATCACCCCAGAGGTGCTTTTAAAAAATTGTAAGCACTTTCTAATGCTTATATGGAAGCAGATAGGTGACTTGGCTAGTAAAGTGCTGAGTCTAGATTCAGAAAGAACTGAGATCAAATCTGGCCTCAGTCACTTAGCTGTGTGGTCCAGTGCAAGTCCACTGGAGAAGTAAATAATAAACCACTCTAGTACTTTTGCCAAGAAAATCCCATGAACATTGCAGTCCACAAGGTTGTGAAGAGTTGGATATAATTCAACTTTGTATGGGGGCCTCTGTTTATGGGGTTACTTTACAGGGGAGCTACGCACCTTTAAATGGTGTATTTAGCATTTACTCTCATCTTGTAAAGGATTAATTTCACAACATTAAAAGAGGAGGGAAGGGGCAGCTAGGTGGCGCAGTGAGTAGATCGCTGGCCCTGGAGTCAGAAGGACCCGAGTTCAGATCCAGCCTCAGCTACTTAACCCACACACAAACAAAAAACCTAGCCGTGTGACTTTGGGCAAGTTACTTAACCCCAATTGCCCTCCAAAAAGCAAAAAAAAAAAAAAAAAAAGAGGAGGGAGTATTTACCAAGAGTTTCTGAGTTTTGAAGGTACATTTCAAGAAATACAAAGAAGTTTACAAATCTTCAACATGGTTTGGTCTAGGGGTGGTTAGTATGGCAGGACATTGAAACAGAATGTAAATTGTGATATAGTAAATTGAATTTTCATTGTAATAAAAATTACATTAATTAATACTAAAATAAAAATAAATAAATTAAAAGTACTAAAAGCATGCAAAATAAGGGAGTGGTCAGGGTAAGGTGGGACTAATCAGGAAACATTAGGGACTTTTGGCCAGGGGGCCTGATTGTCCAAGATTCAAAGTGCTAACCACACCCATCCATATACTGAATCCCCTTGCATACAACTGCATCCTGTTCGAGAAGGAAAGGGCTCCTTATGTAAGTTAATGAAGATTTTTAAAGTCCCTAGGGACCTACTAGTCCACCCCTGAATTAGCTCCAAACTAAATTTGTTCTTCAGAAAGAGGCACACCCATTTCCTAATTATGCAACCCAATACCAGTAGACTTTGACTATGAATGAAAGAGCCCAGTTTAAATTCAGTTTACTGCACTCTACAAGCCCAATTTTAATGTACCATATCAGATTCTATGGCCTGCTACTGCTACCCCCAAAACCCATTCACAGGAGTGTAGATCTGATGTGTTTCATCTGTTTTAGATTCCTCCCTCGGATGTTTCCATGAGAAGCAGTTTGGACAGCTCTGTTATGGTTGTGTATTTATTTAGCAGCCTAGGGGCATCAATGAGTTTACCTCTGTGGAAGATTAAGTGGTTTTTGTCTTTACCACACACCGAGATGAAGGGAATGAATTCAAGCACTGAGTTCTGCTGCATTCACTGCTCTGTCATTATAAAACTGTCTGATTGGTAAATGTAAGATGGGTGATTTAGGAGCCTGCTTCCATCACTCATCTGGTCATAAGGGATGCCTCATTAGTGTGTGGGATGAACAGACCTCAGATATGGTCTAAATGCTGACTCTTCAATGGATTCAAAATAAGGAGCTATAGTACTGAGTGAAATTGGGAATGACGGAGAAGAATTCTTCAAGCTTTAATAATTCAATTTATCTTTTGGTGTTGTTTCCAACTCCAAGTTAAGATCCAGGGATGGAGAAAGACTTAGTAAAATCTTCTTTTCTAATATTTTGAAGATGGAAAAATTGAAAAGTTTCCAGTACGTGTACACAATACAGATTCAGCTAAGTTACTTACCTGTCTGATTCCCTTTTGCCCTTTTGCACATCAGTTCTTATAGGCTCCTTTTATTCCTCTCATGAATGTTTTTATGGCTGCTTTCATCTCTGCCCTTCTACTAGAATCAGCCTTTCCATTTTATATCACTTTCAGTTTGCTCAGCAGCCACTGGCTGGTGGGACAGCTCAGCTACCAGCTATACTGCTGGGCCAGGTTTCATTCCTTTTATGTCAAAGTGCTTTGTAAGCTCTTAAGAGTAAGAATTTAATTTCTTTCCAAAAAGAGCTCATTTTCCTTCATTTATTAAGCAAAATATGTTTAGAGCATCTGCTATTATCATTAATATTTCACTGTCCTTTGGGTTCATTAGAGTACCATGGATGGAGTGGCTTGATAGTAATAAGAGACATATACAATATGCAGAATATGGCAGGCACATGATCTTATTTGATCCTCCCAACAATCTGTGAGGTAGTTTATAGATGGGGAAACTGAGTCTCAAGAGATGAATTGATCTGTCCAATGTCACACAGCTAGTATGGATCTGAGGGAGCACTGAGCATTTCATATCTTCTTGTCTCAAAGTACACCACTCACAGTGTACTGCTCCTTCCACAAATTTAATAGACAAGTCTATAGCATCCCAAAAGAATCAACAAAAATTCCAAAACTAGGTCACCTACCAGCTGGGGAGAAGCCTGGGTCAACAAAAGTTTTTTGCAATGTCTACAGAATATAAAAACTATTCATTGTCTACTTTAAGTACTATGCCATAAATCCACTTACATGAAGAGCCTCAGCACCCAAGTGTATATTTGTGCCTGTTTCCCACCCAGAAGCTGGGTAGACTCCCTTGCCAGATGACTTGTGTAACATACTGTTTAATATTTTGGCTTCAAGGGAGGCAGAGAGGCCTCTATTTAATTTTAATTTACCTCACAGGGTGGTTGTAAGGACTGCAGATGCTGTTGCAGGTATATTTTAACAGTCTTGTGTAACTGGGGAGGAGAAGTTCTGTGGGAATTTAAAATTATGATGAGACTGCAAAAAAATTGGCCGTCTCAGGTCAAAAGAGAACGTGATAGTTTCTCCTTGCATGCCTATGATGAGAAAGGGAAAACCCAGCATCCAACTTTATCATGAGAGCTTCTCTATTTCCCAAAGGGTTCAACCAAACAAAAGTTTCTTTTGGCTCAAATATGTCTGTCTTCTTCAAAACCACCACATATTTAGTGGCTTAGAAAATAAATACTTCTTTGATAAGAGGGAGCAGCATGAAAGAGTCAAAGGTAGAACACTGATTCTTAGAAATTCAGAAGTGAAATCAAACTCTAAGGATGAGCGAGAAGCTGGTTGGTGGTAATATTGGAAAAGTTATCTAAATTAGGAAAGGACTCTACTATTTTCTTATACTTAACCTCAACTCATTAACTATTAGAGAAATGCAAATTAAAGCAACTGATCATCTATATCATACTAATCAGACTGGCAAAGATGACAAAAAAGGAAAATTTTAATTGTAGGAGGGGTTATGTAAAAACAGGAACACTAATGTACAATAGGAAGAGTTGCAAATTGGTCCAGCCATTTTGGAAAGTTTTTGTAACTATGCCCTAAAATTTATTAAACTGTACATAGTCTTTGACCTTTTGATAGTACTATCAGGTCTATATCCAAAAGAGGTTTAAAAATAGGAAAAAAACCCACCCATATGCATGAATATATTTATGGCAAATTTTCGTTGTAGCAAAGAAATGAAAATTAAGGGAGTACCCTTGTTACAAGCATTTTCTCACATCGGAAAGGGTGAATAAGGGAATGAAAAATAGATTTTTAATTGAAAAAATAAAATATAATTTTAAAAAGAAGTAACCTGAAGCATGGTAGGAAGGCTAGGACCGATAGCATAAAAGCATCATCATGAGAATCTCAGAGTCCAAATTATCAAGAAATTTGTTTTTCTTGTTTAGAAGCTAAAACAAATCCATAAAAATGCTTGGCTAATGTAATGTTTCATCCAATAATGGGAATGGTCCTAATCTGATGCAAGCCATATGCCCTGCTTTTTGGAAACAGTTACTTATCCTGCTCCTTGACACCACCCCCAGACACCTATACCCCTACTCTTCCTATACATGAGCACCACTTAAAATACTTCCTCTCATTTACTATAGATGAGCTGGAGATTCCCTTGCAACACTGGAAACATTCATTTAACTCTATGGGGCAAGCTAGTTATTCTCTAAGAGAAGGAAATTGATTTTGCCCCTCTAGGACTTAAAAAATAACTTTTCTGTTACTAAAAACAACAAAATAATAGATGTGGATTTAAGAGGTTTTGACACATTACCTGCTGTACTTCAAATTACTTCCCACACTTGATTTGTATATTAAAATTGTATGTGAAAAATGTGAAAAACACATGATGTGATGTATATAAATCACTTCTCAAACTTCTAATAACTATATAAATATGAAATAAATGCATTGTTATGATTATTATATTGTTATGACTAATATCGCACTTCTAAATGTTTTTAATGTAGTTCAGAGAGAAAAAGTCTTGGGATAATCTGCTATCCTGTTATTATCCTTTCACATTTAATGTTTTTTGAATTAGGTGGGAGCAGGTAGATAGAATAACTGCTATTAGCAATTTAATGAGAATATTGGGATGAAAGCTCATCCTCTATAGATTAATTGAAAACATCTTCAAAACAACTCCAGAGGCAGACAGGACAACAACCCTCTCTACCCCATAACTGTCTCACCCTGGGATTTCACTCTTCCCCAGGTATGTTTTCACCTTGAAAAATCACTCCACCATTGTGGGCCCTTCCTATGATTGGTGAATTCCACCCAGAACCACTATTTTAAGTAACTTGCCCAGATCAGTGATGTTCTCTCCTTCATCCCTCTCCAAACTCTGTTCCTGATTCTCTGGACTTCTTTCTCCCCCATGCCTCCACACATGCCTCTTCCCCAGTCTCTTCAACTTCTTCTTGTGTTTTGTCTCTCCCCATTAGACTATAAGCTCCTTGAAGTCATGAACTGTCTTTCTTTTTCCTTATATTTGTATTCCCAGTACTTTGTACATAGTGAGCTCTAACTAAATGCTTGTTGATTTGATATGTAGTTATCTTGTACTCTCATACTTTTGATTTCTTCAACCAGGTCTCTATAGGCCAAAAGCTTTTCATTCCACATAGTTTGGTGGTCATATCTATTAAAAATATTGTTACTCAATTTTTACATATCAATGTTATAGCCAGGTGATTTTGGGCAAGTTTTGTCTGATAATATTCTAGTGTGTCAGACTGTTGTATGAATTCTTAATGATATAGTAAGGCCTATATTTGTTGTAAAGATATGTCATCTGTTAGTTTCTAAAAGATGATGAGTTTCTGATGCATCTCTCTAACTACTTGCACCAAATTGTGTTTTTCTAGATGTTTGATAATGCCAAATTTTTTGCAACTTGCATAGATGTGTCACACAGTTTCTACCATTTCTTTGAATAAATTGCATTGCTCATTAAATACAGACTTCTTAAGAACAACTTTTCTGTAACTGCTGATAACAATGATCTGGTCCTGAAATATTATTGTAATCATCTCCTCTTTCATAATCAAATTCATATGATTCAGTCATTTGTCTAATTTTTTTTTTGTCTGTGCATTCTGCTTGAGTTTGTGTGGATGCCCATAGAGTGCTGCATTGATTTTGGCTGTGATATCAAGTGAGCCTTATTTTCTATCCTGTGCAACTAGTATAAGAGAATTTCCATGAAATGCACAGTAGTTTCTTAGGATCATAGATTTTAGAACTGGAAGGAACTTTAGAGGTGATATAGTTCAATACTCTTACTTTAAAAATGAAGAATGTGGAATCCAGAGAGATTAAGTATCTTTTACAAGGTCAATACAGTAAATTTTTTGAGGGTGTGGGGAGGAGTGATGCCCAAATGGAGCACATTCATTTAAGGTGCTCTACTCTTTTTTAAATGAATACACTTTCTACAGTAGATGAGGCAGAAGGAAAAGGACATTATGCAGGCTAATATAGTTGCCCAATGACTCATTTTAGAAACATATTCTTACTCACAAAGTATCTTAAAGGAAAGTTATTAGATATGACTGCAATTTCAAGGAGTAACATTTGGTACCAGTCTCAAGCTATGATAAGATTAGAAGTTTCCTGCATTTTATAAAATTTTATGTGACTAAGAGAAAATCTCTTCTCTTTAATGTACTGACTTTGATCTGCATGTAAAAAACAAATCCCATTGGGCCAGATTCTAATGTAATTCCACAAAAAATTCCCATTGAGGCCAAATGAATTCCAGTCTAACTCTAAAGCAATTAAAGCTTATCAAAGGAATTATCCTATAGAGTTATTCTGGGAATGAACCAGGCCCAATGGAACTAATGCAGGCATACTGAGACCTTCTTGGCATCTCTAGGAATTTTCTTCTTGAGTTTTGTTCAATAGCTAAAACTACAGGGTTCCAGTGGGGTGGGGCGAGGGGGCTTGATTTTGAAAGAACTCAGCTTGAAGAGATTTCATTCCATCTTCAGCAATAGAAATACAATTGCCTCATTTCCAAATGAGCAATCACATACAAATTAGGAGAGTTAAAGCAGATTTTTAAAAATCCTTATTAAGCTTAGGCCTAGGTCAGTAGAGCTCCAATTTAAAGAGTGATTTCTTTTTTTCTTAGGCACTCAAACAATGTTCTAAGGTCATATCTGATAACCTCACTACCTTCCTCAGCCAGTGTAGTCAATTCTGACTGTGCACAAAGTAACACAGGAAACTACTATAAACAAAGGAAGAGAACATGGGAAAAGGAAATAACGCTCTGTGTGTGTGTGTGTGTGTGTGTGTGTGTGTGTGTATTTTTATGGGTGACATTACATCACTTTCCCTGTCACACCTCATAGTTTTCACAATATTGTACAATTCAAGAGATATATTTTATTTATATGTTTATATGGAATAAATAGCATTTACATTCCATCATAAGGTCAATATTTGCTGTCCTAATATTACAACTACCCATAAAGTAGTATAAGATGGAGAGAAGAGAGAGAAATACAAATTTTTCTAGCCTTCTATAGATGCACATGGCAATTTGTGGAAATAAGAAATATTTACAATTTAAACAAGTTCTAACTAATAACTCAATAGTAATTTTTTTTCATTCCCAGAATACAACATAAGGCTCTTTCATCATGCATGATATGAGAAGTATATAGTTTACAGAATATTATTTTTATGACTTGTTCAATAAAGAGACAAACATTTTTGTACTGTTAAAATGAAATGCATGTCCCATGAAATAAAAGAAAACATTCTCAAAGATAACTTGGAGGCTATTTGCTCACTGTAGTAGCAATAAACCAGTCCATATTAATCATTACCTAAATTATCACTACTTTTTTCCTAGAAAAGAAATAAAATTACAGACATTATTAAGAAAATTAATGATGAAATTAAAATTGTCTCCTATAGATTTTCATTTTGAGTACTTTTTTTTTTCAATTCAAAGTCCAAAAGTAGGCCTCAATAAGCAAACAAAAATCACGACTGATATTTAATTCCAATAAAAATAATCTTACTAATGCAGGAGAGACCCAAGATGAGACTAGCTTCATTTTCAAATATAGTAATGCCTCAATTAACAAATGAATTTGAAGAAGTTCCATTATAATGAATGCTAAACACATCTTTAAGATTAAAATCTTCATAAATCTTCCAAAGCAAAATTGTCTATATTAACAACTACAAGACAAAAATGCCTCTGCATGCAAAGCATTTGTCATGTTTACTTGAAGATAAACATGACCCATATTAGCTAAAATTGTGAACTCTTCAAAGTTAATTTCTCTTTTAGAATGCTAGTCCTCCCCTGCCCCTTTTTCCCCTGAGTTGGCCCCTTCCACAACTTCAGGCATCTACTGCCATCCTGCTTACTTTATCCTCATATTGCATGAAAATTGTGAAGGATTTAATATTTAATTTTTTTTGGCTGACTTACACCTTACCCAAAACTTCATACCAAAAAATTACTTTGACAGGATATTTGCTTTTTTAAGAGTTTCTGGCATTATCAAGAAGGGTAGGAGAAAATGGCAAGGGGAAAGAGCATACCTGAACTCATACTAGGTTTATTTGGCTGGCATGAAAGTAAATCTGTATTGATTCTTTTAAGAAGATTTTTCTGTTTGGAGTAGAGGCAAAAGGAATTGGATGGGAAAGACTGCCAGAAGGTATAATCCATAACCTCCTCTCTCCACCCCTCAACCTCATTTCAGGTGAATGTAAGCTCTTTGGAAAGCAACTTTCATGTTACCTTTGTATTCCCAGAGCATAGCACAATCTTTTGTAAAGTATAAATGATTAACAAGAGTTTGTTGAGTTGTTAAATTAGCTGAAGACTAGGAGTTGCTATGAGTGAAGAGAGCTGTTTCCTTTATCATTATCTTCTTCTGGAAAATGAAAGCTGCTTTGACTTGACACTAGTTTGCTGGCAAGCTCTCTACCTCCAGACCTTCTTCCCATATCCCCTTTTCTGATTGGACACAGCTCAGCCCCTTACTTTCCAAACACACACACACACACACACACACACACACACACACACACACACACAGCCCACCCCACCCCACCCCATACCAGTCTCCAACCCAATCCTTAACTTTAAGAATTTTAGAGACGTATCTTATAATGTCTGGAATATTCACTATCATTTTAATAATTTTCTTGTTTGCACCATAATCCCCCTTGTATCACATCCTAAATTATACCACTTTTTTAAAACTAAATCTGTGATTTTATTGGTAGAGAGAATTCTGGAGGAGGTGCTTCTTCTACCAATATAAGTCAGCACCTTCTCTGTAATTTAAAGTCTTAAAGAGTGCCTGCTGCACTGTTTGACAGTCAATAGACATTTATATGCTATGTGTCAGTCATTGCTCTGGGGCAAAAAGAGGCAAAAACAAAAAACGAAAAAACAACCCTATCCATCCTCTGAAGAAGCTCACAGTCTAAATGGGTAAGGGATAGGGATATAACAGGCAAACAACCATGTACAAAAAAGGTTTATGTTGGATAAATTGAGAGTAATTTCAGAGGGTAGGTATTAAAATCAAGGACTGAGAAAGGCTTCCTACAGAAAGAAAAACTTTAGTTGAGATTTAAAGGAAGCCAGGTTAGCTGGGAGGTAGAGGCTAGTGCCATTGGGTAGCAGAGTACATAGAAGGGAGTAATGTGTAAAAAGATTGCAAATATAGGAATGGGCCACAAAGTGAGTATGTACCAGAAATATGGGTTGAACTGGTTTTCCAGACTGTTAGGCCAGCTCTCTATTTGATGCACCATGCTTCCCATTAAAATGCATTCTTATATCTCTATTAGAATTTCTATCTTTAGTTTTGCTCTTTAAAACAGACATAACTTTTTTTTTTGGAATTTATTCCATTCATTACTCCATATCACTCTGTGCAGAAGGGCTAAAAAATGTCCAATGTCATTTTGTGCCACAAATTCACAACAAAGAAGGATATTACTATAACCTTGCTTTGTTTTACTAATTGTAACTGTTGTTTAGTAAAATTGTAAATTTCTTAACTATTTAAAACTGCTGTACCCTGCTGTGTGAGGACTTTAATAAATGGTCCATGCAAACTGGAAGCATGAGTATGTTTATTTTAAAAGTGAAGACCATTTAAAGAAATTTAAAGTTCTAGAAATAGAGCAAGGATAATTGAACAAGTGCCTGTGTTAAATTTCCTCTTTAATTCATGGAAATGAATATACATTTCTAAATAGTATGCTTAGTATCACCTATAAAGTACTCCTAGAATCTGAGTACCTTTTTTAAGGTACTCTGTTTTTTTAAGGTATTCTGTTCTATTTATCTGCTCATCCCTAGAACATTATATGGCCTCTAGTACCTCAAGTAGACTTGCTCTTCTTAAAACATAAGAAATATACACGTGTGTATTCTATCAGATTGACAATTACCAAAACATTTTCCATACTCTGTATGTACAAAGTTAGACTCCCAGGTGTTTGAACTCCATGTGAAATAATTTGGATATACTTTTGGTAGAGAGCTATAGAAATGGAGAGAGAAAGCTAGGCATAATCTTTTTCTATACTATGCTTTTATACCACATTTTGAAGTTATATACTCTTGATTGAAACATTTATTTTATTATCACGTATTATACCGTTCACTGAGTGAGTAGAATTTTTAGTTTACAGTCAGGAAATGAAGAATTACTAATGTCGGGGGTTGATTTTTCCCAACTGTCTACAAAACTGATACATGCTACACATTCACATTTACAACAAACCAGAAAAACTAGTATCATTCATGTTGCACTCAACTATAAAACACTGTAATGGAAAAATAGGAATACTTAGAGAACATTAACAGTAGTGACTTGAGAGTATAACATGGTTCTTTTCAACATATAGCCATTTCTAGAATTTCACTGAATTGTGTGGACAGAGCAACTGTCACAGCTGTCTATCAAGGCGGAATTAGATGGAGGCAGACAAAGCAGGCTTTGTGAATAAACTGAAGCAGCGCCTCCAGTTTCCATTTCTCATCCGAGGGCACTGTGGGACCATTGTCTCCCCCTCCCTGCAAAAAGAATAAGACAATTATATTACAAAAATTCCTCCACAGCAGGTTTGAAAGTCTGTTTATGTCCAAATAGGAAGACAGTAAAAATGAAAAGTAGAAGTTTCATGACAGGAAAAGACAGAAATTTCCAAAAGTACTTGATGCTCAGACATTATATCTGTATAATTTTCCCACCTCCCAATCCAGTAGAAATGTATTTGCATGTAAGATGATTCACTGGAATTTCGATGGCTGTCAACCATGGCTCAGAACTGCAGCTCTAGACTCACATGGACCTGATTTAATACAAAAGACTCTTCAATAATACCTCAGTAAGGGCTCAGTCCCCACCAAGAGCACAGTCCCTGAAAACATTTGAACTTCACGTGTTTCTAGTTCTCCACTGGGGAGGCTTTTCAGTTCCCCTGAAAATATTAGGTTAATAATAATCATTTAAACATAGAATAGATTTATTATAGGGTTTACAAAGAACAGAAAAGAAACTCTCATCCAAACCTACAAATCATCCATATTTCTGAGTACCACTTTTTCTTCCCCCATTCTGCCTAGAGGTTCAGTCATATTTCTCACAAAACTCACAGTATTGACAGCTGAAGTCCCAGTAGCACCAGTCAGAATAAAGACCTTGGTTAAGAGCAATATATATTGCTTTCCTCAGGAATCTGCTCTCTCCTTTGCTTCCACTTCTGCTACTGTAAGGCTGGCTTCTAACACCACCATCTCTCAGTATAGTTTCATAGTAATCACATAGGTCCTAGTTCATCCCAGGATCACCTTGGACTTTGCTTGCCAACCTCTGGCTCTGCTGCTGCTGGCTCCCATCTCAACTGGCCATGTAAGCAGGAAGACCCTTCAATTCCTCTTTCACATGTTTCAGCCCTTTCCCATACCTCTCACCATTATATAAAACAGCTCCCCAAATCTTTATGACCTTGGTCCTACCTCCAGGTAAGACCTACCTTGGTTCTGCCTGCCAAAAATCTTTTCACATATCCATGTAAACTGAATTTCAACATATGACATTATAATGGTTAAAAATAATTATATAATGGAATCTCTAAATCAGGAGGCCTTCAAAAATAATTTATTCCCGTACAGACCTGAATAGGTTTCCATGCAATATCACTAACAAATGATCATTCAGCCTCTACTGAAAGTCTTCCAATGATAGGTAATTCACTGCCTCCCAAGCCAACCCATTCCACTTCATAACAGCTTACATCATTATCTTACATTTCTTTACAGAGAGCTAAAAATCTTCCTCTGTAATTTTTTTCCTCACTTCTTGGTCCAAGAAAAAAAAATCTCATTTATCTTCTATAGATAGCACTTTAAGTACTCAAAGACATAGATTTTACCCCAATACATGTTCTTATCTCTAGGGGAAACATTTCTAGTTACAATCCAATAAACATTTATTATGTACCTACAATGTGCAAAATTATACTAAGCTCTAGAGATGCAATTAATAAAAAGAAAGAAATACAAATCCCTGCCCTCAAGGAGCTTATAGTAAAAAAGAGAGGTAGGAAAAAGGTGAGGGGTGGGGAAATATAAGAGACTCCTGGCACAAGAATATCTTGTTCCATGGAGGTGAAACTAGGCAGAACAGCAGATGCAAAGTGGAGAAAACTAAAAGACCAGTTTCTACCCTGTATAAAGGAAGGGTTTAGGAGTTTAATATTCCCTCTTAAGAGGAGGTTGAGGGCAGTGGTACATCAATCAAGGCTTGAGTTAACAGTATGGTGATGACATTAGAAGTGATGGACATATCCTGGGAGGCTTGGGGGAGGCATTTTGTTCTGTAGTGCCCCAAAATAAAATATTATATTCCAGATGCTTTGAACACAGCAGAATGTCAAGTCTTTCACTTCTCCCACCATCTTGCAAGGTTACAGTGCTTTTGGCTGCCACATGACACCACTGACCACTACTAAGTTTGCAACATATGAAAAATCTGTCTTTTGGTTTGGTACATTTCCCTCATCTTGTACTTGAATAACTTTGTCTGTGGTTGTGTGTGTGTGTGTGTGTGTGTGTGTGTGTGTGTGTGTGTGGTTGTGTTTATCAGTTGTATCTGTGTCTGTGTGTTTAAACCTATCTAGATCTTCACATCTGCTATTTCATCTAACACTTCAAAGATCTATAATTTGATCCCTCCATTGTTGCTGATCACAACCTTCCTGTGACTTAGAAGATCTCCAAGAGCTGAAAACCTCATCATCCAGCTTCCAAACTGGTGAGTACAGGAGTCATTCTGAATTAGGCTGGTTCTAGGACACCTGACTTACCATTCCTTATTGAGATAATGCTTGTACTTTATATTTATCCTGATTTGAGTATATTTGTGGCCCAAGACTAAAATGAAGTTGACTAGCCAACATAGGGACTAAATTCATGCCTTGAGTTAACCAGCCATGTTGTTTGAAAGATATCTGAAAAAAACAATATATCATTGTTGGTGTAAGATACAACAACAGTATGAGTAATTGATTGAAATTTGCTATTCCATTACTAAAAGTAAAGAATTATAAAGCCTTACTATTCTACATCTACCAATTATTTTTTCCAAAATGCAATGTTTAAAAATTTCCAAGTGTATCTTTTTAGATGACAATACAAGATTTTATGTTAAATTAATGTATTTCATTGTCACTCAAAGGGGATACACACCTATTTTTGAAACAATCCAATATAATCTCAAAAGTAAGAATCAAGTAACATATTATGCTGTAGCAGAATGATCACTGAATTTGATATCAAAAGAATTTGGTTCAAACTTTCTTCATCCTATATGTAGGACCTTAAGTAAGCCATTTAAATTATCTAAGCCTCATTTTTCTCACCTGTAAAATAATGAGATTAGACTAGAGGATCTCTAACCTCAGATTTTTTGTGTATAGACTAATATAGCTAAATTAACAATAGTCTGTTTCTAACTGGTCAGATGCAATATTATTCAAGCTGTTTTTTTAAACACCATTTCATTTATTCAGAGGTCACCTATTTGTTAATGATAAGCAAGATTCCAGGATTACAAAACCAAAATCAACCCCAAATTAATCAGCAAGCATTTATCAAATGTCTATGTGTAGGGCACTGGGATCCAGGCTCAGGATAGGACAAAAAAGAAACAGCCGCTGCCTTCAAAGCACTTACATTAAACTGTGGGAAATAGTATTTGTGAATATATATACACACATACACATGTACATTTACATATACATATTTTGTATTATATGTGTGTATGCATATATGAATACATATGTATACATGTGTGTATATTTTCTAAGTAATTTCAGGGAGGAGGCACTAGTAACTGGGAAGTGGGGGCGGGCACAGAAGTAATATATGAACTTTTAAGGAACGTAGGAATTGATGCCAAGCAAGGGATATAGTGACAATCCATTGCAAAATCATCAAGGCAGGAAATGAAATGGGTGTATGTGAAGAACAGTGAGAAACACAGTTGTCCTGAACTATGGAGTGTGCAAAGCGGAGTAATGCATAAGTAATAAGCATGGAATGGTAACTTCTAATGTGAAAAATTTCATAAAAATGGAACCCTTACAAAGGTATTATTTTAAAAGAGGCAGAATTGACAAGACTTGTACATTATTAATGGAGCAAAGTGAGGGAAAGAGATAAGTTGAAGACAAAACTGAGTTTGCCAACCTGATTGACTGGAAAAATTATGGCATCCTCATTGGAAGCAGGGAAATTCAGAACAGAGGTAAGTTTGAGGGAAAGGATCACGTCTGGGAGTCATCAACACAGATATGATAACTGGTCAAGGCCCAAGATAGTTGACATTTGGGAGATGGCACACTTACTACCCCTAATAACTGCCAAGTCTGCTTCTTCTTCCCCACATCTTGCCTCATGTTCCTCTTGTGCCATATAGCACAACTGCCTCCCAAATATCACCCCAATGTTCAGTAACCAAGATTCTGTCCTGAGGTCTATACCACACACTCCCCCCAAATCATCATTGATACCACCCTAGTATTCTATCCCACCTACAACTGAATTTGCTCATAGGTAACATTTTAGCTATGTATAGCTCTGCTAAGTAACCAAAATGGATCAATCAATCAGCATTAATTAAGTACTTATTATGCTTTATTTGGCCTTTACTGTTTTAGAGAAAAAAATCAAACCATTTTGGTTTTCTGGATTCCCAACATACAGCACAATTAACACAGTGAGCTATAGAATTATTGCTAGACATGGATTGGCCCAGAGAGCATAAAAAAGTGACAGCTAACAGCCTGATAAGGCAGAAGCTGAAAATCCATAAAAAGAAAATCCAGGGTATCAAAAAGGATATCATTTACTATAGGCATCATGGACCCTCCACACTTCAAAAGTCCCTTGGGTCTTCACTGTAATATTGAAAATTTTAATAATTGAATGTTTCTAATGATGAGCTGAGTCATCAAGAAAATGTGAATTTATACCTACTAAATTTGGTTTTAAAAGATAAGTGATTTTAACATATTTTTAAAAGGTTTCCACCAATAGTGATTGTAAAAAAAGATATTCTCAATGCTTAAAGAGGCAAAACCTCAGTTATCCATATAATTCACCTATATAGAATATCTCATGCCAGATAAATAATGTTATATGTAACATCATTTATAATGATATATTATATACCTAATGGTATACAAAACATATAACTATTATATGCCTCCCCAGACATCAAAACATACTTTCTCATGCATTTATCCTGTACTATTTTGTACCAATAGCCATTTTCATGTCATATTCCCACTCTAAAATGTAAGCTCTTTGTGGGAAAGGATCCTGTCATATAATTTAATATCTTTCCCAGTGCCTAGTACATAAACATATACTATGTACTTGACAAATGTTCAATCATTCAGAACATTTATAAGTAACCACATAACAATTACTATTACTACAACACATATAAAAGTTTAAAGTTTGGGGCAGCTAGATGGCACAGTGAATAGAGCACTGGCCTTGGTGTCAGGAAGACCTGAGTTCAAATACGGCCTCAGACACTTGATCACACTTACTAGCCATGTGACCTTGGGCAAGTCACTTAATCCTAATTGCCCTGCCTTCCCCTCAAAAGAAAAAAAAAACAGCAAAAAAAAGGTTAAAGTTTATAAAAACATTTATCACAACAACACAGTGGGTTAGGTATATAGTGTGACAATTATTGGTGTTTTGAAGATGAAGAAACTGAGGCTCAGAATGATTTAGTGATTTATCCACAGTTGTAGTTAGTAAAAGTTAGAGCCAGGATTTAAAATGAAGTCTCCAAACATCCAAGTCCAGTGTCCTTCCCAGTAAGTGAAGGTTAATTTTCCCATCAAATCTGACTTTAAAAAGAATTTAAACTAGTTCTCAAAATGAAAGATCATAACTTCAAACATTTATTTTGTTGATTCCAGATAAAGCGCAAATAGACCTTTGAAAGAATAAAGGTTTCTTTGGGAGATCATCTGTCATTTAGGAACAATTAGATAGTCTTTCCACTTATTCTTTTGCAGTTTTTAAACATTAATGAACTTCAATGAACAAGATGAAAAAGCCAAGATAATTAGCATACATTGAGAAACCTCAGTCTAACCCAAGATACGTATTTTCATGTGCATCTGTGATAAATTTTGATCTCTATAAACTATATAAAAGACAAATGTCTAGTGGTTCAAATGTTATTAAGAATTCATTCCTAAACATATGGTACTTTCAGGCCAAAAAAAAGGAGGATATTTTCTACCTTCATATTTGGCAGATATCATACATAAATGTACTGTGTCCCAAAGGCATGCTATGTTGGATATTTAATATTCGCCATTAAATTCTAAAGGAACAAAAAGCCACAGTATTCTAAATTGATAGGCAGGATGAAGGTTTCCTTTTAAGACAATAATTTATCAAACAAACCTTTGATAAATAATAGAAATCAAAAAACTCAAACATCAACAAGAATAAAGGGCAAGTATTCAGGCAACTCTGATCTTCTGAAGGTCATTACTTTATAAAGCTGGGCTTGGAATCAGAAAGACTCATCTTCTTGAGTTCAAATATGCCCTCATATACTACTTGTATAACCATGAGCAAGTCACTTAACCCTGTTTGCCTTAGTTCCTAAATTGTAAAATGAATTAGAAAAGGAAATGACAGACCACTCTAGTATCTCTGCCAAGAAAACACCAAATGAGGTTGCAGAGAGTAGGACACAACTAAAAACTGACTTATGAACAACAAAAGGATTATTATTTAATATTTGTAAAATACCCCCTTTGAAGACTCAGTAAATATGTGTTGAATAACAAAATTAATGCAAATTAATGCTAGTATAGAATTCACATTAGGGCTACATTGATATAATTTTCATCTACAAAGAAACTCTCCAGTTCTAAAAAGAGATATCATCTTCAAATCCTGAGCACTCTGGTGATTTTGTTTGTTATGGTTCTCTGAATTATCTGATATGACTTGTGTTCTTACAGGTGCTAGATAATGTGATGACTGGGCCATTAGTCCACTCAAACACTTTAGCAGAACTTGGAAGGTAGTTTCTCAGCATTAAATAATAGCTATGTTGACCCCAGTGTCCAGTGCCTAGCACAATGTCTTACTCATGGTTGGCAGATACTATGTGTTTGTTTAATTGAATTTTCAATAATGGCATTATATGCAGCATTTCATTTTATTTATATTCCCCATCTTCAAGCAGCTAGTGGTAAAGTATAGTGTTAGGCCTATATTCAGGAAGCCCTGAGTTTAAATCTAGACTAGACACTTTCTAGTTGTATGACCTTGGGCAAATGATTTAACCTCTGTCTTTCTCAATTTCCTTATCCGGAAAATGTGGGTAATAATAGCATCCACACTCCAGGATTGTGGTGAAGACAATATTTGTAAAGCATTTTGCAAACCTTCAAGTGCTATATAAATGCAAGCTATTATTGTGGCTATCACACAGTACATTGCCTTATATGTGTCAGCCATTCAATAAATAGTTGTTGAATAAATTAAGTAAACTTATAGTATCTTATGTCAGATTCTCCCAGATACAAAAATTCTTGCATGTTGAGTAAGCCCACCAAATCAGTACTTTAAGAACTGAGAAGTAAATAGATTCATCTGGCCTCTCCTAAATACAAAAATATCTAATCAAAAAATTTAACTGGAAATGGGATTTATAGTTGTGATCTTGAGGTACAAGATTCTGATATGCCTTCTAAACCATCCAAGAAAGATTCACTTATTTCAATGAATTCAGTTTTAAGCTTCAAATTATCTTTTGTGAAGAGTCCCTTGGGGCAGGGTGTGAATGAACTCTCCATAGGAGGATTTCCTCAAATGCTACAGTCAGAGGTAGCCAAGTAAAATAAAAAGCACATGTGCATACACTGGTCCGACTTCTCTATTGTCTCTGAATGTCACAGAACTGACCCAGCTTCAAGAAATATTGGGATCAGTTCCAGAGCTTTGCAGATTAAGGCAGGAAAGTTGCATTAAAAAAAAAAAAGTCCAATACTTCTGTGAAAATGCTGAAAGGCAAGAGTTCAAAAGCAAAGTCATGTAGAAAAGGTCTCATCCCTTCCTCTTATCAACCCCTTTCCTTCTCCCTCCACTATGTATCATATTGTTACTTTTATTATTATATTATTCTTCCTAAAAATTCTGTGATGAATAAAGTGTTGAATATAGTATTAAGAAGATCAAGATTCCAATCTTGCTTTAGATGTCTCCTAGTTGTATGACCTTGAGCAAGTCACAAAGCTATCTGAGACTCAAATTCCTTTTCTAAAAAATGCAAATAATAATAATAATAATACCTAACTTAGAGGGTTTTGTGAAAATCAAATGAGAATTAATTTTGTAAAGCACTTTGGAAATTTTAAAGGGCTATGCAAATGCTAACTATATGAAAAGGAAGAAGAGGTGGGTAATGATGGTGATGATTTTGCATGAACTGTTCTGGCCCTATATTCTGAGGGTGAGATCTGCTACATTTTACTCCCATGGCCAGGGTTCTCTGGCATCCCAAGGTGGGTTAGGAATTCTCTCATCTCTGCCATTGGCTTGGTCCTCTACAAATTATTTTCCCCCGTTTTAGGAGTCTAGTAGCAAGCACACCAATTCTATTTTACCACTTAATATAAGGTTAGTTTTTACAAAGAGATATTTACTTCAAAGATATAGAAAGAACAAATATATAATCATTTTCTCCAATACTTCAGGGGCACCAATTAGCAGATTAAGTTTACAGTTTAATTCCATTTTCACAAAGCATTCACAAAGCATTTCCCATCAAATTCAAGTCCAAAGCCCCACCAGACCAACAGGCCAGGGCTTTCTTGCTTGGCTGACTGAATCACCTGGTCTGAATTCCTCAATTCTTATATCCCTATGTTTTATGTTTGGAGTCAGAAACTCCATTCCCTACACGTAGAACTAAAAAAAAGATGAATGAAAAAAGCCAAAACCCCAGGTCCATTTCTTAGGGCCAGATAAGTGAAGGGAGGAGAATGATGGTCCTCAGTGGTCCCCTATCTACCTCCTTATCACATTTTGTAGTGAAGGTGTCCTTTACACTCTGACGAAAAAGCCCATGCTGTGTTCAGTCAGGTAATTTTAAAGACAAAGTTCCAGCTATACAACCAACAGATAAAGGCTACTCCAAAGTATATAATAGGTTAATACAACATGTCTACATATGCACCAGTTTTCCTGTTATGAATAGATTATACAAACATATATTTGAATATATTATACATAGCATACATGTAAATTATAAGAGAGGCAATATAACACGCCAATCAAAAAGCATTTATTAAGCACAACTGGGGTATATGGAGAGAAGTAATGTATGAAAAGGCTAGAGAGGAAGAAAAGGGCCAGGTTGTAAAGAATTTTAAATACTAAAGAATTTTAAATACTACTAATATTATTTGATACTAGAAGCAATAGGGAATCACTGTAGTAGAATAATTAAGCTGGGGGTATCAGGCCTGCATTTTAAGGAAACCATTTTTCTAGTTCTATGGAGGACAGAGTGAAGTGGGGAAGAGACTTAAGGTGGGATGATTAAATAGGAGCCTATTATAGTGGGTGAAGTGAGAAGGGACAAGGGCCTTGTCAGAGGAAGCCATGTCAGAGGAAGAAAGAAGTATGACTGAGATGTTGCTGAGGGAGAAAAGAGATTTGACATCTAAGTGGTATGTGGGAATATGTGAGCAGGGTAACACCAAGATTATAAAGCTAAGTTATTGGAATGGATGATGATGCCCTTGATAGTAAAAGTGAAATCAGGAAGAGGACTGGGTTTGGGGGAGGAGACAGAGTCATGTTTTGGATCTGTTGAATTTGAGATTTTGATCTTGACGTCAGAAAGACCTAGTTTCAAGTCCTGCATCAGACATATACTGGCTTTGTGATTTTAAGCAAGTCACTTAATCTCTCAGTTCCTGTGAACCAATCTTTCAGATTATAATTTGCATAATAGATGTTGTTCTTCACTTAGAGAGAGAGAAAGAGAGAGAGAGGAGAGATAGGAAGAGAGACACAGAGAAAGCCATTAATGAATAACAACAGGAATGCTGACCCAGAGGCAAACTAATAGGCCTGGGAGCACTGAAAAATTGCTTCCAGGTTCTAGCTTCTGTACTACCACAGAAACATGGTAGAGATTGAATTAGTTCTAGCAAAATACATTTCAATGTCCGAACCTACTTTAGAAAGGAGAAAGGAATGCTTTAAATGTAATGCATGAGCATTCTGTAAAATTAGAAGTCTATAATTAAAGAAATCACATGGAACTTCTGTGAGCCCTGCTGTCGCTGTTAAAGAGATAAGACACAGAACAGCACTGTATATTCATAACCTAATACTTTGCACATAGTAGGCACTTATTCCAAATGCTCCATCATCTCAAAGAGGCAGGTATTCTCTTCAATAATGCACATCATACCTGATTCATATCTGACAATTCTGTGCAACGTCTATCCATGTTCTAGAAATTCAACACTGGCATCCATGTACCATGGTGGGCTCCTTCATTAAATCTTCTTGACATTGGGAGGATACTTACAAAGTCTTTTTTAGGCTGTCCCTTTCTTATCTCTCACTCTTGCTATATAGCCAAACGATCTTCCTTTTCAGAGCATGTATTTTGGATGGCATCTTTTATCCCACTTCACCTTCCTTATTCCTTGCTTGAGGTCTGCTTCAGCCTGCTCACACTCACCTTGCATCTCTCCATTGCCATCAATTTCCATTCTTTGGAGACTGCAGTATTCTATGACTTGCAGTTATCACTGGAAGGATATATTCATTTTAAGAAGACAGGTTTTGGTTTCAGGGAGAAGGATGAGGTCATTTAAAGAACAATACAATCTCCCAAAAGCAATCTAGCTTCTCTCTTCACTCCATTCTGTTTAATTCAGGGCCCTTCTAATTTAATTGGTAGCTTATCTAAGATGTGTGTATATGCATGCTCACATATACAAACACACATGTAGATATATAATATCCAGCTCAGACTTCTTCGGTATATATTTGATCAAATCCAGCTGCTTTCCTCATCTTTGTTTTCTACAAAATCACTTCCATTTCCTCAAAAAGCACATCCAGCATGGTGAGGTTAGAGTCCAAATATAGTTAGATCGATTGTCCTTTAAGGTGAAAATATCATAAAAATCTTCACAAATCATTTGCATTTCATTTTTCTTTGCTTTCAACCTTACAATTCACCTATAAATGCTTTGCTAATTTGGGTCTCTTTCCAAGATTTCTTTAAGACTAATTTTCTTCTCACTATTCTTCCTTATTCTATAAGGTGATACTATTCATAATCTTCTACCTTCCTTCTCTGTATAATTTTACAAATAAGTATATATTCTGAACAGACGCTGCTCTTAGCAGTCATATCATTCTACTTGTCAAATAGGCCAAGATATTTGCTGACCAATGTGATTTTTAGACTCTTTTCCTTGTTATGCCAATTGATTTATACTGATTAAACTTCTGTTTAATGTTGTGTATTGTTTAGTTGTTTTTCAGTCATGTCTGACTCTTCATGACCCCATCTGGGGTTTTCTTGGCAAATATCCTGTGGTGATTTATCATTTCCATCTCCAGCTCATTTTACAGATGAGGAAACTGAGAAAAACAGGGTTAAGTGACTTGCCCAGGGTTGCACAACTGGTAATTGTTTGAGACTGGATTTGAACCCAGGTCTTCCTGACTCTAGGTCCTATATTCTATCCACTGTACCATCTAAATGCCCTGGTGCTCTAGGTGAGACATATATAACACATATCATATTGATTTCCTTTTCAATGGATGCAAGAGCAGCTGGAAGTCACTTTAATTCTTTATGATGTTTCTTTGCCATTCACCATGTCCAGAAGCTTCTAGATTCTCTTAGCAGAACATATTCATGATGTATATGTGGGAGGCTCCTGTTTGTTTGGGCAGTCAGTGAGTAAACTAACCAGGAACGTATCACAGGGGCTGTGTCCTGCTCCCTCCTCTCTTTTCCCTCTATACTGTTTCACTTGGTGATCTCATCAGCCCCTCTGGATTCAAATGCCATCTCTTTGCTGATGATTCCCAGGATTATTTATCCAATGCTAGCCTCTACTTTAACCTTCCCTCCAACTGGCTAGTACACATCTTGAACTGGATGTTCTATGGACATCTTCAATTCAACATGTCCAAAATGGAACTCATTAACTTTCCCTTCAAACCCTCCCTTCTGTCTAACTTCTCTATTACTATTGAGGGTACCACCATTCTCCCAATCACCCAGGCTTGCAACCTGGATCATCCTTGACTCCTTATTTCCTCTTTCACTCTCCATATCCAATCTGTTGCCAAGTTCTGTTGGTTTTGTCTCTATAATATTGATCATCTCTTCTCCCACTCCCTTCTCTGGCATTGCCACCACCCTCGTACAGACTATCATCAATTCACACATGGACTATTGAGAAAGTCTGTTGACTGGTCTTCTCATCTCACATTTCTCTTCACTCAAATCCATCCTCCACTTCTCAGCTAACAAATTGATCTTGCTTAAAACTCAGGGCTTAAAACACCCCTCCCCCTCCACCATTAAATAAACTACAGTAGTAGCTCTCTATCACCTCTAAGATCAAATATGAAATCCTCTATTTGGCATTCAAAGCTCTTCATAACCTGGTTCCCTTCTCCCTTCCCAATCTTCTTACTCTTTATACTTCCCCCTATACACATTCTCTGTGGTCCAAGAATGCTGGCCTCCTTGCCATTCCTTGCACTAAACACTAAACACTACATGTCCCTATTCTGGGTATTTTCACCAACTGTTCCCCATGCCTAGAATTTTCTCCCACCTCATCTCCATTCCCTCCCCTCCCCAGCTTTCTTCAAGGTACACCTAAAAATCTCACCTTCCACAAGAAGCCTTCCCTGATACCCTTTAATGCTAGTACCTTCCCTCTCTTGATTATTCTGCATATGATTTGCTAGTGTCTACGTACTTGTTTGAGTGTTAACATTCCCTTAAGACTAGGAGTCCTTTCAGAGTAGAGACTGTCTTTCTGTGCTCATTTTGTTTAGTTTTGCCTTTCTTTGCCTAGCACATGGAAGCCACTTAATAAATGATAATTTTTTTTTAAAGCAATTGGGGTTAAGTAACTTGCTCAAGGTCACACGCCAGTTATTTTTGGGTGGGTGTTAAGTATCTGAGTCTGGAACTGATCCCAGGTCCTCCCGATTCCAGGGCCAGCACTCTTACTCACTGTGCCACCTAGCCTCACCAAAACTATGTTCTATTTTTTTTGCTTTTTGGAGGGCAATTGGAGTTAAGTGACTTGCCCAAGGTCACATGGCTAGTTTTTGTGTTGTGTCTGAGGCTGGATTTGAACTCAGGTCCCCCTGACTCCAGGGCCAGTGCTCCATTCACTGCACCATCTAGCCACCCCCTAAATGCTTGTTATTAATAAATGTTTAGCTCTCTTTGTGGTGGCAAAGAACTAGGATGCCTGTCAATTGAGGATTGGCTGAACAAGTCATGGTATATAATTGTGATGGAATATTACTGTGCTATAAGAAATAATGAGCTTGGTGATCTTGGAAAAACATGAATAGACTGGTAGGAAATAATGAAAGTGAAATGAACAGAACCAAGAGAAACACTGTATACAGTAACAACAATATTGTTCTAAGAACAACTTTGAGTGACTAAGTCATTTGACTATTATAAATACTCAAAGGAAGATGCTATCTGCATTCAGACTAAGAACTGATAAATAGATGTATAGAATAGTTTTACAGATATACAGTTATTTGTGTGTATACATGTATGTATACATACACATGTATGTGTCTAAAGGTAGCCATCTCTGGGGTGAGGTGGGGGAAAGAAAAAAGGGTGTGCAAAGTTATATGATAACTTTATTATATATTTAAAAGGAATAGCAAGTTGTATGTAACAGATTTGCAGTTTTGTGTACAATCATCTTTTTTTCTATTCTACTGTGCTATGGAAATGCTTGTTTTAGTTCTTAAGTTCAGAAAAATAAATGAAATTAAAATAAATAAATGTTTATTGACTAATTTTACATAAGGACAATAATATCTGTAGGACTTGGCCAACAGAGTTTTTATAAAGATTAAATGTGAAAAAGTTTATAAAGCATTGTGTAAATTTTAAAGCACTATAGGTGCCACTTATTATTGCCATGTTATTTGAATTGGGACACACATAGGTATAACTCAGATCTTTGTGCTACTGATTTAAAATGGTACTCAGCTCATAATATGGAAAATTTTGCTAAATATTTTCTCATTTTAACCACCATTGCCTTAGCAGACAAAAAAGAGTTCATATTTCAAAATGGTAGTTTTAATGCAAAGGAAGAACCTTTTCATAATCTTTGAGATATTACTAAGAAACTTATATTTTTATTTAAATATTCAGCTCCTTTGCCATTTTGAACCTATTATGTTAATATAGTACTTGATCTTACTTTTATGCATTAATCATATTCTAAAGCATATTAAGTCTTATTACCTCAGCAGAATTCTATATGCCTTGACTTGAAGGCCAACATAATAGAGTGCTTTGCACAAAGTAGATGCTTAATGTTTGGGAGAAAGGAGAAGGAGGTCAGGATTGTAGCTAGGAATTGTGGTGTCCCAAAAAAATCAGGTGAGTGGCAGAGGTAAATAGAAAGGGAACAAAATTTGGTAATACCAGTGAGGAAGTTATCTCACATGCCTTACCCTCAAAGCTGGGATTGGCAGTAGGGCATAGTAAGAGGAGTAAAGGTGAATCCTAAAATTAATAGGGGTGATCATAAGAACAATCCAATCTTTGGGTTAGGAAGTAGGGTTGTTGAAGTTTGGAATTGCAGGTGCCAGATTACAAAGTGCAGATATAGCAAGCAATGGGACTAATGCAGAAAGGAAGAAAACACCCAAGATAGAGGCACCCAGGGGTCAAAGCTTAGAAACTGCCCTATTTACTGTATACATATAGAAAAGGAAAAGGGAGGGAAGAAGAAAAGGAAGGAGGGGAAGAAGAAAGAAGTAGGAAGGGAATATTTTGATCAGAGGCCAAAGTTATATAAACCATTGTTACAGAAATTACCTAGCAAGGTCCATATTACCCTGCACAAAAGTATCATAAAACTTAAAATTGTGCTTTTAAGGTTCATTTGAGGTAAACCTGTGTTATGAAGCTTTGACACTTTCTCAATCTCAATTAGCACTAAACTAATTAACAAAACTGTTTTATACACTACAGTGAATCACATTTTTCTTCTTCCTTCCCTAATCCCTTGTGTGTTGTAAGGGTGATTGAGTATCTAATTACTTCTTAATTGAATGCACATATTATACATTTTTCACTAGTTCAAGCTTAATGCTTTTGGTCTAGAAATCAAAGTCAATGAAATTAAGTTGAAATGGGATTTGGGCAACTATTGTAATGAGGAAAGGTTTGCATTAAGCCTAATTATAAGTAAATGTGGGTTTTTAATATTGTTTCCTATGAAAATATTTAAAATGCAGGAATATGACATAAAGGACTAATTTAGATTATTAATAACATTATTATTCATGTTTACAACATTTTATTCTATATTATCGAGTTGAATCAATTATAATACTATGATACCACCAATGAAGTCTGAATGGACATTTACATCTACCAAAAATTATGTTTCCCCTTTCAGCATATCATTGTAAGGAATCTAAGATTGTATTAAAATAAGATTAAGATGGAGATGGTATTAAGTCAAGAAAAGTTTAAATTTAATGTTATAATCAGTTACTTCATGAAAATCTTTTTATTTGCTATATATTAGATTAACTTCTCAATCTCTAAAATCCTATGCAAGCCAACACTTTTCATAATATTTTATGAGAATTATATTGTTTTAATATTGGACAGAATATTTAAAAATTAGAATGGTTTCATCCTGACAGTCAGTAAAATTTTTCAGCAAAAATATTTTTTAAAATGGGGAAGGGGGGGGCAGGACAGAGTCAAGATGGTAGAGTAGAAATAGGATGGTGTTCATGTAAAACAGTAATATCAAGCTCAAATAGAAATGAGGGTCACTGAAACATATGGAGGGATCCTTGCAGTTGGATATTGACCTAAAAAAATCATCATGATTGTGGTGGTGGAATAGCCTAGATAAATTTGAAAGGAATCATAGCCAGAAGGATTCTTTCCTTATGTACAGTAATTAATGAAAACCAAATAGTAAGAATAATCACATTTATTGAATCATGTTTGAATTATCATTACAATCAATAAATTAAACCTTGAGAATTACTGATACTCTGTGAAAGCATTTTCTAGTTTTATTATAAGAATGTTTTGAAGAAAATGGAAACTTTCCTGTTTTATAGAAATCTGATTATCTTTCCCAGTTTTTCTCATTTTTATTTTAAAACTAGAGTATAAAGAAAACCACCTAGAGAATTGTAAGCACTTTAAGGACAGACTTTTTTTTTCATTTTTGTATCCAGTTCTTAATACACTATATCTTATATGGTAGACACTTTAAATTCTGTTTGATTGATTTGGAGGGAAAGAGATATCTTTGAAGCTCAGTTTCCTTGTCTGTAAAATTAAGGATTTGAACTCAACAGTATCTAAGGTCCTTTCCAACTCCAAATCTATGAGCCTGTGATCTTAAAATGTTTCAACACAGACAGTGTATGTTTCAAGATGTATGAAGTAATTTACGGATGTGAATTCGATACATATTTTTGTTAGTCAATAAGAATTTACTAGAAATAGCTAGATGGTAAGGTGAATAGAATGCTGGAGCTGGAGTCAGAAGACCTAAGTTCAAAACCAGCTTAGCACTTGCTAGTTGTATGACCTTGGGCAAGTTACTTAACAGCTGTCTGCTTTAGTTTCCTTATCTGTAAAATGAAGATAATAATAGTACCTATCTCCCAGGGTTATTGTGATAATAAAATGTGGCAATATTTATAAAGTGTTTTGAAATTTTTAAACCATTATATAAATGCTGCTTATTATTATTGTCATTATTATTATTATTATTTATAAGCACTAACTGTTTTTGATATATTATACCCTCTATCCCCAAGAACCTATAATTTATTTGCTCTCTGTATTGGTTTTCATCCCTTCCATGTTTCCTTCTAATTTTCAGTTGCTTTGCTCTGTGTCAAAAGACTGTCTCAATTACCTTACACCACTGTACCAACTCATGTGATCCTTCCAATACTCCTGTGCCATTTTGTTCCCATGGTTGAGAGGTCAGTTTCAGGTCTTGACATATTGAATGGAGTAAAGGGCTTATCTCTATTATTCATGCTTCAACAGTTAATAATCCTTCAGATCTGTGACTCCAGCAATACGGATAATCCCTCTGACAGTACAGATTTCAGTGAATGCCTTCTCATCAATTTAGGAGGATTTTGTCCATATCTTCCCATAAATCCTCCCAACATACTGGAAACTTCCTCTGAGTCTTTTGACATATTGTGGAATGTAGAATATCAGGACATCCATTTGTTATTCTCTTTCTTGCTCTACAGTATTGATAAGTATTTGACCTAAAGCACTTTAATAAGTTCATTCTCAGTCAATTAGCATTTATAAAGCACCTACTATGTGCCAGGCACTGTGCTAAGCATTGGGGACACAAAGAAAATCAAGTATAGGCCTGCTCTCAAAGAGCTGACAGTCTACTGAGTTAGACAGCATGTAAAGCACTACTTACAAACAAGTTATATATGCAAGATAAATAGGAGATAATCAACAGAGAGAAGGCACCTACATTAAAGAGAATTGGGAAAGGCTTATTGAAGGAGGTGAGACTTTTTCTGAGATTTCAAAGAATCGAAGAGGTAGAAATGAGAGGGGAGAGAGCTCCAGGCATGAGGGATAGCCTGTGCAACTACTAAGTCAGGAGATAGAGTGTCTAGTGCACAATGAGGAAGGAGACCAGTGTTACTGGATCACCGAGGAGGGAAGGGCATGGGGGAGGCCAAGGGACGGGAAGGTGGAGAGGGAGAGGAGTAAAAAGCATAACAGAAAGGTAAGATGCAAAAAGACTGCAAAGGCAGGAGGGAGCCCCATTATGAAGGGGATTTTTAAAAATTAATTAATTTATTTTTAGTTTTCAAAATTCAGTTCCACAAGCTTTTGAGTTTTAAAATTACCTTAACTCCCTCCTTTCTACCATCTCCAAGATGAGATGTGATCTGATATAGGCTCTACATATACTTTTATATTAAATATATTTTCACATTGGACATGTTGTAAAAAAGAATTAGAACGAATGGGATGAACGATGAGAAAGAAGAAACAAAACAAAAAAGAGGTAGAGCAAATATTATGCTTTGATCTTCATTCTGCATTCAGCCTTCATAGTTCTTTTTCTGGGTATGGAAAGCATTTTCCATCATGAGACTTTCAGAGCTGTCTTGTAACCTTGCATTGCTGAGAAGAGCTAAGTCTATCCAAGGCAGTCATTGCATGATGTGGTTGTAACTGTTCAATGTTCTTCTGATTCTTCTCACCTCACTCAACATCTGTTCATACAAGTCTTTCCAGGTTTTCCTGAAGTCTGTCAGCTCATCATTTCTTATAACACAATAATATTCCATTACATCCATATATCACAACTAGTTCAGCCATTCCCTAATTGATGGGCATCCTCTCAATTTCCAATTCTTTGCCACCACAAAAAGAACTGAGATATATATATATATATATATATATATATATATATATATATATATATATATATATATATATATATACACATGTGGGCCCTTTTCCCATTTCTATGATTTCTTTGGGATATAGAAGTGGTATTGCTGGGTCAAAGGATATGTACATTTTTATAGCCCTTTGGGCATAGTTCCAAATTACTCTCCAAAATGGTTGGATAAGTTCACAACTCACCAATGCAGTAGTGTTCCAATTTTCCCACATCTCCAGGATTTATCATTTTCCTGTTTTGACATGTTAGCCAATATGATAGGTGTGATGTGGCACCTCAGAGTTGTTTAGATTTGCATTACTCTAATCAAAAGTGATTTAGAGCATTTTTATATGACTATAGATAGCTTTAATTTCTTCATCTGACAACTGCCTGTTCATATCCTTTGACCATTTATCATTTGGAGAATATCTTTTATTCTTATAAGTTTGACTCCGTTCTCTTTATATTTTAGAAATGAAACCTTTATCAAAGATGCTAGTTGTAAAAATTCTTCCCCAATTTTCTGCTTCCCTCCTAATTTTAGTTGCATTGTCTTTGTTTGTACAAACTTTTCAATTTAATGTAATCAAAATTATCCATTTTGCATTTTGTAAAGCTCTCTATCTCTTTTTTGGTCATAAATTTTTTCCTTCTCCATTAACCTTACAGGTAAACTATTCCTTTCTCTCTCATTTACTTATACTATCTGCCTCTATATCCATATTGTTTACCCATTTTGACTTTATTTGGTATGTGGTGTAAAATATTGGTCTATGCCCAGTTTATGCCATTCTGTTTTCCAGTTTTCCCAGCAGTTTTTGCCGAATAATGAGTTCTTGACCCAGAAGCTGGTGTCTTTGGGTTTATCAAACAGTAGATTACTACGGTCATTGACTACTCAGTTTTGTGTACCTAAATTTGTTAGCCAGTACCAAGTAGTTTGATGATTGCTGCTTTATAATACAATTTAATTTCTGGTATGGCTAGGCCACCTTCCCTAGTATTTCTTTTCATTAATTCCCTTGATATTCTGAACCTTTTGTTCCTCCAGATGAATTTTGTTATTATTTTTTCTAGCTCTATAAGATAAATTTTGGTAGTTTGGTATGGAACTGAGTAAGTAAATTAATTTAGATAAAATTGTCATTTTTATTACATTAGCTTGGCCTACTCATGAGCAACTGATATTTTTCTAATCATTTAGATCTGACTTTATTCGTATGAAAAGCGTTTTGTAATTGTATTATGTAGGATTTTGTAAACCAAATCAAGGCTATTATATTTTATCCTATTGCCTCCAGGAATTCTGAGTAGGGGCATCAACATTATTATAGACCATAGCAAACTAAAAAAATAATAATAATTAACATGGGGATGCCAAGAAAATAATTCAGCCCTAAATGGAGTTAATGATATACTGAATAATGAGTGGGTCAAAGAATAAATCACAACTTCTGATTTTAAACCACTGACTAAATTTCAATATAACAACCCATCATTTACACAAAATCTTTTTTCTTAAATTTCAGTAGATGTTCAAGCCACTTACCCCAAAGGTCCACTCTTTATGTCATAGAGATACAAAAATTAAATCATTAGAAATTTATTGATTAAAAATTATTCATCATCAACTGTTGTAGGTGCTGTAGGGGACACAAATATAAATAAAGTCATTGTCCCTGACCTTAAGAGTATCATAGTCTGATTGAGAAAGTACGAAGTGATCATATGAAAATGTTTTCATTCATACAAGTGTTGTCACAATTAAAATGAACACATATATTAAAGTACATGGCCCTAAGACATTTTCACAAACATTTTTATGGAGACATTTTTGGTCTAATGATTGTCTAAAATAAATACCTAATTTAAAAGAAGGTACTGCTGATTTTTCTTTAATATACCCTAGATTTAACACAAAATTGGACATCTGGTAAAGTCTTTCTCTACAATCCTGTAGACAAATTGTAGAAAGCTGGCTGGATGATAATGCAATTAGATGGGATTCATGGTTGGCTTGAATCACTTTATCCAGGATATCAGCTAATGGGTTAATGTGTGAGGCATTTAATACTGTCCTCTCATGTTTATCAATGACCTAGACTATAGGTCTAGGTCTACTATAGTAGGGATGTTTATCAAATTTAAAGATGACACAAAGGTGGAATTGAGAGCTAATATACTATATTATGGAGTCAGAATTCAAAAAGTTTTCATGAGTCAGAATAAAATCCCTGCTTTAGAATTGTAACCACTTCACCTTCAGTCCAGATCTTCATGTTTCTCTTTATCCCTGTATTTGGAATATAACACACACACACACACACACACACACACACACACACACACACACACACACACACTGCCCATTCTTACAAGGGGATGTGGCTATAGCTGAGTTCATGCAGTTCTGTTTTACCATCAGTTAAATATCCACAATAGGAAAAAAGGAATTGCTTCTGTTTAGCATCACTCACTCTATCCCAAGCAGTGAACCAATTCATTCATTTAATCTTTCTTCCTCTCACAGAGCAACCCTTCAAAATGTCCTATTTGTTTTCTTTAACATTTTTCACAAGCCTCAACTTCATGCTGGGTTTTAACCTTTCTGACACTATTCTTTGAGTCCTGTGCTGAGCTTGGATTAGTTTTTAGTTGCATATCTTGACTTCCATCTATTACACACATCCTTTAAAATAAAAGTTGCTCATATTTATAGAGTGTTTTATAATTTACAAGAAACTTACTTTACATAAATCCTTTAAGGTATGTAATATAAATATTATTACTTCCTTTCCACAAATGAGGAAACTGAAATTCAGAGAAATTAAATGGCTTGCTTATGGCCATCCAGTTAGTAAATGTCAGACTGAAACAATGCTTTTTTTATAGTTATATTCACATCCAAAAATGGCATTTCTCACCACATTTTCTACTTTTAAAAGATTGAATTATCAGCAAGATAATTCAATTTTTACCACATAATCTTACTTCCACCAAGAGAGACTATTAGCAAGCTAAAGTCCCCCAAAGACAACTATATCCTATGTCTATTCCAAGTTTGCAGTCTGACAAAAATCTCATCATCTCTACATCTGGTTGGATGGTTTATAGCTTACTAATATGTGGGGTGATTTCACTTTGGTTTGTCCCTTCCCTGTTCTAACCCAAACCCTCTGCATTATGTATCTTTCCTCAGATTCATAGATTTCCATAAAGATGTCTAAGTGTTTTTTAAAATCAAGTTCAACTACCTTTATTTTTAAAATGATTTTATTGATGCTGTTTTTGAAAACATCACTCTCAACCCCTAATAACTCCTTCCCCCATCTCCAACAGAACTCTCCTTTATATACTTTTCTTTAATATTGTGATTATTTTTCAATTGTTCTCATATTTCTGTTTACTTCATTCTGATCAGATCATAGAAGTCTTCCTAGGGTCCTCTAAGTTCTTCATACTAGCCATTTTTATAGCACAGTGATATTCTATTACATTCATATACCACATTTTCTTCAGCCATTTCCCAACTGATGGGTGCTTGCTTTCCTTCTGGTTATTTACTACCCCTATATATACACACAGATATACACAATCTTCTATAAAATAGTTCTCTGTATATGGGGATCATTCTTTCTGTTTCTTAATTCTGGGCTGTGCTTCTGACTCTACCTATTCTATTACCATAACTCAGATATTCTCTCACCATAGAAGTTCCTTCAGCACCTAGAAGCCTTCTCAATCTGCAATATCCCTCCACCATGCTGGCCTCCTTATGCCGCTGGTGAATTATTTTCAGGGTCTCCATTTTGGGGATGAGCCCATGCCAGTCATGATTCATTCCACACCAAGCTGGGCTTCTAACTCTATGGATTCTGCCACTATGTTCCATTTTATGTGTTGTCTTCCCCATCAGAATGTAATATCCTTTAGGGTACTGACAGTCCTTTTGCTTGTATGTGTATGCCAAGCATTTAGCATAGTGCCTGAAATATGGAAAATAGTAAATAAATGCTTGTTACTTGCTTGACCTTGGGTTCACATCTTATTGACATACATTGCTCATCTATTGTGCCCACTAGCTAATATTTTGCTTTCAATCATGTTATTTATATGTCTCCATTTTGATATTCCATTCACGAGTCCCACTGAACCAAGTCTCAGGGATGCCTATGAAATTGTATTTATTGTCCTCTGTTAAGATGTCAAACTTAATTTATTATCCAGATTGTGCACACTGGGATACAGAAATTTTTGCATGAATATGATATCTTTCATCTCTGGGTTACTTTCTTCTTCTCCAGGATACCCCCGCTGACACTCTTCTCTCTGTCAGTAGTTAAGTCTATTCTACCCTCTCACTTTTCAGTTTTGAATACTTCTTCACAGATCATTAAGTCTCCAGAAAAACACTTTCAGTTTGTCATTAGGAATGATCTGTCCCTGCTCAAGAGCCCATCATTCCTCTATTTTATACTATTATCTAGAAATCCTGTTCTATGACAGCACCTTCTATGTCAGTTATTTGCTTTCTTGCTATCAACAGGAGTAATTAAAAATCCCATCTGTGCTCCCAGATCACTTCTAGTCCTTTATTTTCCTTCTCAGGCCTTTATCATCTTTATAGATTCTTTGCAGTTCTCTTTGGTAGCCTCAATTTATCCCCACATTGAATCACTAGTAAGTATGACACTTGTCCTGACTTGTCAGGAGGCTTCTGATCATATCCCAGGTACGTGTCTTAGGAAAATATGATAATTCCTTGTGGGCCATATTAAATTAACATGTAGCTGCCCCCATACTTTTTTTTTAAATCAATTGGGTTAAGTAATTTGCTCAAGGTTACACAGCTAGTTATTTATGTGTGGGTGCTAATTTTCTGAGGCTAGAACTGATCCAGGTCCTCCTGACTCTGGGGCTGGCACTCTTACTGTGCCACCTAGCCACCCCATACCCCTTGGGAAGGAGAATGTAAATTCCTGGTGGGCAGAGACTCTTCCACTTTCTGTTTTTGCATAATAACAACTGTTTAATTAAATCAAGTGGAAATAGTAAATAATGACTGTCTTTTATATTTTATTTGATTTTATTTTGTGTTTTTCTTCCAGGGGCCAATAATGGAATATTATATGATACTTATATGACATTTTGTTTACAATCTCAGTAATGAGATTTTGATATGATAATGTAAAATTTTTGATATGATAATGAAAGGCAAAAATGAAAATGAAATAATACTTTGTAAGCTTCACTTCAGAAATTGCATTTGTAAGAAGATATATCAAAAGGAATAGGTGTTGAAAAGCAATAAGTATCAAAATGATAACTTGATTAAGAATTATTGAGAATGTGTCTTGTCTATTCACAAAGTACTTAACAATAAAGAATCATCCTTCAAAGACCTATGAGAAGTTTGATCACGCAGGATACATTGACTTGAGTGTGATTCCTATAAAATCTGATGATGTCACTTGAAAGTGAAAACTCCAGAACAAGTAATCTCTAGCTAAAACAGAAACAGTGATTAACTATAATACGTGATGATGGCAAAATTATCTCCTCTTCCACTGTTTGGAAGCTTCCTGCTTGACCATTCTTGGCAATATTTTGAGTTAATAGTTAAATAGAATCTCGCTGTTTGGGTTTAATGGGAGAAGATGGCAGACAGATTCAACCCATCTTTACTTGACTTTATTCAGTACAGTGGTATCCTTTAAGTTATATTGACTGAATTAAGGAGAACACTTGCTATTATGAATATGGCCCTCAACAGAGATGGAATGTGGAAAGTTAAGTAAGACATAGTAGAGTATTTAATCCAGGTGAAGATTTTTGGAATCCCTCTATTCTCTGTCTTAGAATAGTGGGGATGACTGTTTGATATCTCAGGGAAAATTAAGAAGCTTTCTTTAGGCTCTAAAATACACTGGAGCAATTTCATTAAGCCCTGAGGTTAGAGAATAAGTTTTTTTTTTTTTAAGTGTGCTATCATCTACTTTAAAAGTTAACATTGAGCCTTTTTTCATATGTTCTTCTAGCAGTTCAAATGTAGTATCAACAGCATTAGCAAGTGATTCCTTTAGTAGACAAGGTATTGGCATTCTCCCACATTTCTCCCTTTAATTTAGGTGAGATGAGACATTCTAACTCTATCATATTTGAGATTTTTTTCTACTTTTTTGTTCCTCATTTCCAGAAAAATCTAGGGACCCTCAACATCAAATGATACACTCAAAAGAGTTCAGGCTAAAAATTTACATAAGAAAAGCCAAGTGGTTAATGAAACCTCATTTTCCAGATTATGGTATTTAGTTAGAAGAGAGAATTATTGAGCTGGTCCATCAACACACTGAGCTTGAATAGATGATACAAATGAAATATGAGCTGGGACAAGAACTGAAAACGCTAGAGAGGAGTAGACTATTTTCTATCTAGAAAAGCTCACAATACTTTCAACAATCCCTGGGGGCAAGAAGCCACTAAGTAGCCACGGGGCAGCCACCATGTTGCAGCTTCAGTTCCTGGCCTGCAGACTGTAGGGAGACCAAGTGATCAGTATGGGGGCAGGGGGGAATCACTCTTGCTTTAACCTTCTTGGATCTGGATTGTGGTCTGGGTGGAGGTCTTGGGGTATGTGACCAGCTTGCCAGAGTGTGTGGAGGCTTCAGAGAGGGCAGCCAACTAATACTTCCAGCAGCTGAGAAAACCCCAGTGTTTGGGACGGAAGTTCCCCTGGCTGGTGGCAAAGTCCTACTGTGGCAACAAGCCCAAAAGTCAAGTAATTGAGTGGCAACATGCCTAGGCAAAGGAAACAAAATAAACAGAAAAATTCAACATTAGACTCCTCTTTTGGGGGCAAAGAGGATCAAAGCGTGGAATAGGACGAGGACTGGGAGGTCAGAACTCCTGCACCAAAAGCCCCAAATGAAAATACGAGCTGGTTACAGGCCATAGAGGACTTTAGGAAGCAGATAAGAGACGTGGAGGAAAAATTGGGAAGAGAAATGAGAAAGATGCAAGAAAAGTATAAAATGAGAGTCAACAGCCTGACTGAGGAAAATAACACCTTAAAAAACAGACTACCTCAAATGGCAAAAGAGGCTCAAAAAGGCAATGAGGAGAAGAATGCCTTAAAAAGCTGGATTTACCAGATGGAAAAAGAATCTCAAAAGCTCACTGAGGAGAATCATTCCTTCAGAACTAGACTGGAACAAATGGAAGCTAGTGACTTTATGAGAAATCAAGATGCTGTTAAACAGATCCAGACAAATGAAAGAATAGAAGGCAATGTGAAATATCTCATGGGGAAATCCACTGACCTGGAAAATAGATCCAGAAGAAATCATTTAAAATTATTGAACTACCTGAAAACCATGATCAAAGAAAGAACCTAGAAATCATCCTTCAAGAAATTCTCAAGGAAAAATGCCCTGATGTCTTAGAACCAGAGGGCAAAATAGAGGTTGAAAGAATCCACAGATCACCTCCTGAAAAAGATCCCAAAAAGAAAACTCCAAGGAATATTATAGCCAGGTTCCAGAATTCCCAGATCAAGGAGAAAATATTACAAGCATCCAGGTAGAAACAATTTCAATATTGTCGAAAGACTATCAGGATAACACAGGATCTTGCAGCTTCTACACTGAGGAATATAAAGGCATGGAATATGATATTCCAGAGGGCAAAAGAGCTGGGATTAAAAGCAAGAATCACCTACCCAGCAAAGCTGAGTATCTTGTTTCAGGGGAAAATATGGTCATTCCGTAGAATTCAGTGGAAAAACCTTTCTCAGTATGAAAATAGTTGAAGAAGGGTATATGGGGATATGAATACATATGTAAATGTGTGAATATATGTTTACAGGTATACATAGATAGCACAGGTCAAATTTAATAGGAAGGGATGATACTTAAAAGGTGAAATTAAGAGGTGAGAGAGGAATATAATGAGAGGAGATGGGGAGAGATATAAAGGGGTAAACTATCTCATATAGAAGAGGCAAGGGGAAGTGGTTGCAAGGGAGGGGAAGGACAGGAAGGTAAAAAGGCAAAACCATATTCTCATTGAATTTGGCTCAGGGAGAGAATGACATACATACTAAATGGGATATCTCAACCTACAGGATAGTGGGGGGAGGGGGATGAGAGGGGGGATGATGGAAGGGTGGGCATGCTGGGGGGAGGGAAGTTGGAAGCACCCACTTTTGAAAAGGGACAGGATCAAAGTAGGGAATGAACCAAGTGGGGGATGGGATAGGTGGGAGGGAAATATAGCCAGTCTTTTATAGTATATCTACTATGGTAATGTTTTGCATAGCTATACATGTACAACATATACTGAATTGCTTATCTTCCCAGCAAGAGTGGGTTACAAGGGAGGAAGGGAATGAATCTGGAATTCAAAGTTTTAAAATCAAATGTTTTCAATATATATAAATACTATTATTAATACTATTTTACATATAATTGGGAAATTAGATATATAGGCATTGGGGCATGGAGATTCACCTTGCCCTAATGGAAAAGTCGAAGCGGGTATGGGAGAAGAGATGGGAGAGAGCAGATTGGATGAGGGGATATGCTGTGGGACTGCTATTATGGGGTGGTAGGTAGGGGGAAAATGGGGAAAACACTGTAACTCAGAATCTGGTGGAAATGCATGATGTAAACCAGAAGTTAATAAAGCATTTGAAAAAAAGAAGAGTATTAGAAATATTTGAAATGATCTGAGATTTGTGAGGAAATATAAAGACAATGTTAAATAATGGCTGGGATTTTTTTAAAGCAATATGGTAGAGTGAGAGTTGATGTTTGAAGTGTAAGGGGCAATAAATATTCTTAAGAAAATAAATTATATCCATTATTTTTATTTTGCTTCTGTTTAATATGTCAATGACCTTTGTATTCAAATGGCAGAAGAACAATAACTAATAGTGAATTAATGCACAAGATAAGGAGGGAGATTGTCAGAGAACACCTACTTGCCTTTGATTTCCAGTTACCTGGTGCAGATCCTAGAGAAGTTCCCTGAATACTAAAAGAACTGGCAGCTGTGATTATTGAACTGTCAATGATTTTTGAATGTCTATACAAAAGTATATGGATACCACAGGATTTGAGATTATGTAAGCTATGACCCATTGAATCGGTTCACTTTGATTTTTTTCAAAAATCCTATAATATATTCTTAAAGAAAGAGTAAACATCTAGATAAGGAATTATTAATCAAAAAGAGCCAACATGGCTTTATCAAAAAATACTGCCAGATAAACCTTATTTGCTATTTTAATAAGGTTATGGGATCTAACAGATCAGGAAAATAATATGGATAAAGTGAAGGTCCCCAAACTGTGTACCCAGAGTGCCACAGAGAACTCAGAAGGGTGCTATGGGATATTCTATACTATATGCCTATTAATGAAGTTCTTATATGTTTGAGATATATTTTTATTTGTATTTTCAATGATGCCAATAACATCTCAAACTTTGTTTATAATGTCACATCTTACAGAAGATGTATTTTTGGCAGTTGCTGTGATAAAAAGCAAGATTTTGAGCAAGGCTAAAAATCAATGGGAAAAATTAAATGAATGTGGCAGTATCCAATTTGGTTCAAAGGTCTAGGAAATCCATAAAATACTACGTATTCTAAATTCATAGAGAGCAGATATTGAAGAATTTAAAGGAAAGGCAGATAGCCTATGGCCTAAAATTCAGGCAAAGGGCCATATTTGAGGACCTAAAGGGACACTTGTGGCCTCAAGGCTACATGTTCCCCACCCCTGCCTTAAACTTTTCCCTCTTTCCCTCTATTATTGTTGAGGGTACCACTATCCACTCAATCATCCAGGTTTGCAACCTTGACTCCTCCTTGATTTCTCATTCATATTAATCTTTTTTCAATTACCAAATTTGTCAGTAACTAACCATCAGTTTCCAAATCCAGTTATTTCTATTTTTGCAACATCTTGAATATAGGTTCCCTTCTTACTCACACAGTTTTCACTCTTGTTCAGATTCATTACTTGGACTATTGCAATAGCCTTCTTATTAGTCTCTAATACACTATCCCCTCCAACCCATCCTCCACATAGCTGTTAAAGTGATTTTCCTAAAGCATAGGTCTGACCATTTCAACCCTTACTCAACAAACTTCAATAGTTCCCTATTACCTCCAAGATAAAGTCCTTTAATTGAAATGTAAAGGTCTTCACAACCTGGCCCCTGTTACCTTTTCAGTCTTTCTACACTTTAGTGTCCACCATGTGAACCTACTTGCTGTTCTGAATCTCCCATCTTCATGCTTTTACACTGCCTTATCATGCCTAGAATGATCCCCCTCTGCATTTCTGCCTCTAAGAATCCCTAACTTCCTTTAGGCCTCAGCTCAAAGGCTATCTTTTGTATTCAGCCTTTCCTGGTCCCTTCTCCTCCCAGACAATAGAACTATTCTTTCTAAGGTTACCTCCATCTACTCTACATGGATTTTACAGGTGCCTAATTATCTATTTGTGATCTGCTTAAGGACAGGAACCTTTTTTTTAACCTTTCTTTGCATCATCAACACTTAGAACAGTGCCTATATCATTCTAAGCACTTAATAAATGCCTGTTAATTGATTGGTTGGTTGAGTATGTTATGGATTCTTTTATCCTATTCTTATGTAAAAGATGGAGAAATGTACTAGACAATAATGGAATGAGGTGGATCCAGATTTGGAAAAATGATTGGACCCAAAAGCAATTCATTAATAGTTAGTCAACAAGCACTGTGCTAAATATGGGAAATCCAAAGAAAGCCAAAAATAGCCCCTGCCTTCAAGGAGATTGTGTGTCAACTTGGAAAGAGGAATCCAGTACCCTAAGGATCATAGAGTTAGGGCTGAAAGTGACTAGAAAGGCTAAATGGAAACTTCTAATTTTACAGGTGAGGAAACTGAGGCTCAAAGAGGTTAAGTGATTTGCCCAGAGTCATATAACTGAATAGGCATGCTTTAAACTCAGTTCTTATTTCCAGGTCTAGTGTTGTATCTACTACACCCGATAGCTGCCTATTCCTTGGTCCCATCCTCTTTAAAATTTTTATAAATGACTGATATAGTCAGGTAACATGGTTATCAGATTCTCAGAGGGAAAGTTAATACATTAAATGACACGGTTAGTTTCCAAAGAATAACTTGACAGGCTAAAATAGTGACTAAATTTAATAATGATAAATATAACTGACCAAATACAATGACAAATATGTCTTACACTTGGGTCCAAAGGTAACTTTGTGAGTATAAGATGGGGAAAACATGGCTATATAGTAATTTTCTTAGAAAGATTCAAGGCTTTTAGTGGATTTCAAGCTGAATATGAGTCAATAGTGTCATATGGCCATCAAGGAAGTTAATGTGATATTAAGTTGCATTAAAAACAACACAGTAGGGGCGGCTAGGTGGCGCAGTGAATAGAGCGCCGGCCCTGGAATCAGAAGGACCTGAGTTCGGAGCCAGCCTCTGACACCTAATCCGCACAAACAAAAAACCTAGCCGTGTAACCTTGGGCAAGTTACTTAACCCCAATTGCCCTAAAGGGGCGGCTAGGTGCAGTGAGTAAGAGCGCCGGCCTCTGAGTTTGGATGACCCGAGATCAGATCCGGCCTCAGAAAATGAGCACCCACCCATAAATCAAATGACTAGCCGTGTAACCTTGAGCAAGTTACTTAACCCCAATTGCTTTAAAAAAAAAAAAAATTAAAAAAAAAAAACAACACAGTATCCAGTAGATATGTGATTTCCCTGATCAGATCACATCTGGAATTTGACATTCATTTCTGGGTTCCATTGTTTAAGAAGGAAATTGATAAGCTAGAAAGAATCCAGAGAAGAGTAACCAGAATGTCATAAAATCCTTACATTATGACATAAAAGAATTGATTTTAGGAACTGGGAATGTATATCCTAGTGAAGAGAAGACTTAAAAGAGGGAGATTATAGATGTCTTCCAATACGTAGGGTACTATATTATGGAAGAACAAACAGACTTATTCTAGGTGTCCTTAGATTACAGAGTTATGAGTAATTGATAGAAGTCACAAAAAAGAAAACTAATGATGTAAGAAAGAGCTTTCTAACAAATTAGCAAACAACAACAACTCCAACAAACTGAATTAATACAAAAACAGAATGGGCTCTTCGGTAGCTGGGCTCCCTTTCATTAGATATTTATAAAAGCTAAATTACAATTTGTCAGATAATGTCATAGAGGGGATTAGTGTTCAGTCAAATCCTGTCAGTTCGATGTTTTAGTCAAGATGGTCTCTGGGGGATCTTGCAGCTTTCAGATTCTGTGACCTAGGAGGCAATGGGAAAATGTACAATACATGTAACTATACTATAATAAATTGCCAATAAGAACCATACTGAATAAAAAATGGAGTAAAAGATATGATCCAGGAAATACATAATTAGAAAAGGATATAGACTGGTCATTTGTTGAAAGGGTGATATATGATGGGCAATTTGAGTAATGTTTGCAACATCATGTGAAAAGACCTAAAAGACGTCCTTCAGCACATTGGATGAAGACTTAAGAAGTATTTTTGTGAAGACTACACAAGATAAGAAGGCATTAATGGGCTGCGATTTACACTATTGAATAAAGTAACCATATTGCTGAAATCACAGATCTATTGAAGTATTATAGCACTGAAGTATTATATTATATAGTATATATTCAATTTGTCACAAGGTGCTTGAATTCTCTTGTAACTATTATTGCTTTTCCCTCCCCATAATAAATGGAAACTTTTATGGAATGGAATGGAATAAGGGGACTAAATAGAACACCCAGTTCCATGCCTCTGTGCTTAATAAATGGTTACTGAATGAATGAATGAACAATTTCATTCTTAGATTGCTTCAACAGTCTCCGAACTGGCTCCCTGATTCCAGGCTGTCTACATTCCAGGATATCCTATATACTAGGTCTTATTAATACACTGCCTTGATTGTGTCATTTGCCTCTTCAAAATCTTCATTGATTGGGGCGGCTAGGTGGCGCAGTGAGTAGAGCGTTGGCCCTGGAGTCAGAAGGACCTGAGTTCCGATCCGGCCTCAGACACTTAACGCACACACAAACAAAAAAAAAAAAACCTAGCCGTGTGACCTTGGGCAAATTACTTAATCCCAATTGCCCTCAAAAAAAAAAAATCTTCATTGATTGTCTCTTCAAGTCTAAATTCTATTGCTTCAACTCTCAAGATTTCTTATAATCTATACATACCCCATGTATCCATAATTAACTCCTATCTATCCCGTGTCCCTTCCACAATTGTCAAAGTGATCTTTATGAATATATCACACTGTTTCCCCTCTGAATACACTCACTCATATGAAATATTTTCCTTTGTTTTCTCTAAGGCCCAGCTCAAGGCTAATATCTTCCATGAAACTGTTTTTACTATTATAGTTCAACAAGCATATAGTTATGCTGGTCAGACATACACCAAGGTGAAAAGTTTACAAAGCTCAGATGAGAATCAAACTTTGTCCTACATTAAAAAGCTTATGGAACCCTGAAAGTGTATAGATTCCCTACCTTAGCCACCCCTGAGATCACTGAAGAATAGAGCAATCTCGGAGCAGCTAGGTGGCACAGTGAGTAGAACACTAGCTCTGGAGTCAGGAGGACCTGAGTTCAAATCTGGTCTCAAATACTTAACACAACTAGCCATGTGACCTTGGGCAAGTCACTTAATCCCAATTGCCCTCCTAAAAGTTAAAAAATAAAAGAATAAAACAGCCATTTCTCAGAGAAAGCAGCAGAAACAAACAAGGCTTCTGTATTCCTCCTAGAAATATACAGAGTCTGACTCTAACATAAAATCCCAGTTCAGAAAGAAAATCCAAGAAAATGAGTAAATATCGAAAAACTCCCATGATAAAGATATATTTTGGTGCTAGAGAAGAGAGAGGAAGAAAGAAAGGGAGAGAATAATTCCAAAGTTATCTACAAACAAATCATAAAAGAAGAACAAAGGTTGGCCACAAGGTCAACTAGAATTCCTATAAGAAATGATGCAAGTGTTTTAAAATTATGTCATATACTGGCAGAGGTGTAGAGTAGTGGATCAATGGAATAGATTAGGCGCAGGAGACCCAGCAGTTAATGAATATAGTAATCTATTGTTCGATAAACCCAAAGATCCCAGTTTTTGGGACAAGAATGCACCATTTGACAACAACTGCTGGGAAAACTGGGATACAGTATAGCAGAAACTGGGCATAGATCATTATCTAACACCATATACCAAAATCAAGTCTAAATGGGTACATGATCTAGGTGTAAAGAATGATACGGTAAGCAATTTGGGAAAGCAAGGAATAGTTTACCTGACAGATTTGTGGAGAGGGGAAAACTTTAGGACCAAACAAGAATTAGAGAGCATTATAAAATGCAAAATGGATAATTTTGATTACATTAAATTGAAAAGCTTCTGTACAAATAAAGCCAATGTAACCAAGATCAAGAGGGAGGTGGGAAATTGGGAAAGAATTTTTACAACTTGTGTCTCTGATAAAGGACTCATTTCTAAAATTTATAGAGAATTGAGCCAAATCTATATGAATACAAGTCATTCCCCAATTGATAAATGGTCAAAGGATATGAACAGGCAGTTTTCAGAGAAAGAAATTAAAGATATCTATAAACATATGAAGAAATGCTCTAAATCACTATTGATTAGAGAAATGCAAGTCAAAACAACTCTGAGATACCACATCTCTCCAGTCAGACTGGCTAAGATGAAAAAACAAGAAAGTGACAAATGCTGAAGAGGATGCGGACAAATTGGAACATTAATACATTGCTGATGGAGTTGTGAATTTATCCAACCATTCTGGAGAGCAATCTGGAATTATGCCCAAAGGATTATAAATAATTTCATACCCTTTGACCCAACAATACCACTTCTAGGGTTATATCCCAAAGAGATCATAGAAGTGGGAGGAAGACCCATATGTACAAAAATATTTTTAGCAGCCCTCTTTGTGGTTGCAAAGAATTGGAAACTAAAGGGGTGCCCATCAATTGGGGAATGGCTAAACAAGTTGTGGTATATGAATTAAATGGAATATTATTGTGCTATAAGAAACAAGGAGGTGACAAATTTCATAATTACCTGGAGAGACTTATACAAACTGATGCTGAGTGAGAAGAGTAGAATCAGAAGAAATTTGTATACAATCACAGACATACCATATCTGTGATGACCAACTATGACAGACTGGACTCTTTTCAGCAATGCAGTGATATGTCAATCCCAAAAGACTCAAGAAAGAGAGAAATGTGCCATCCAGAGATATAACTAGAAAGAACTGAGCCTGAATCTTGATGGAAGCAAACTAAATGATCTTTTTCTTTTCATTGTTTGGTTTTATTTCTTCTTTACCATCTTTCATCCCACCTAGTACAATACGCCTTTGTAATTGGAATAATGTCTAATATGAATGTATTTGGAGACTATACTGAACTATATGCTGTCGTGTAGGGAGGGGGGAGGGAAGTAAAGGAAATTTGAAAATCAAGGAACTATGGAATTGAATCTCGTTAACTGAAACTAAACTAATAAATTATAAAAAAATAAAAAAAATTAAAAATTACATTATAAATTAAATGATAGTGCTTAAAAAAGAATTAGAAAAGAAAATGAGAGCATTGGAGGAAAGAACTGGCAGGAAAATTACATCAAAGACCCAATTAGTGTGGATATAATGAATTCCCTAAAGTGATCCCACTATTTGAATTCATTCTGCATATTTCCATTGGGTTAGAACTGATTACCATATTTTGCATGCTTATAATTTCAAATAGTACAAATTTGAACACATGTGACCACTTTGGGAAATTCTTTATTCATGCTAATCGGGACCTAGCTGTAGTACCTTTAGGAAAAAAAAGAATTATAAAATCTCATACAAGTGAAAAAGACTCCTAGAAAATTAAAATGGACCTACCCACAACCTAATCAAAGAAAGAGGAAAAGAATGTAAAAAAAAAATAGCAGTTCTTAGTGAAGTTACAAAAAAATGTTTACTAATGGAGTATCCAATATAACAACATTTTGTTATAAGAGATGGTAAAAATGCATTAAGAGAAAATTGTAAAGACTTGTAAGAAATAATCCAGAATAACTTGAGCAGAACCAGAATAATTTATGCAATAAAACAACACTTTTAAGTGCAAATAACTTTGAAAAATATAAAAAACTCTGGTCAATGTAATGACCAATCATGATTCCAGGAAAACAATGATGGTGCATACAAACCTCCTGACAGAGATAACTGAGTCAAGATAAAGAATTATATACATCTTTTGTAGGTGGCCAATGTAGAAATTTGTTTTTTTTCTTGATTATGCATATTTATTACGGATGTTTGAATTTTATATGTCAGGCACTATGCTAGACAACAGTGTACAAAGTCTTTCTCCATGTCTTTTAGTATTATGTGGGTTTCAATATAGCATACTGGTTATAGATTGAGTGTTCTTTGCTCTCTTTAAATGGTCTTCTGTAGTGTCAGCACTATATTCACAGCACTGATGGTGACTAAGAATATGCCAGCATAATTCTGAGTGGCAAAAGTTAACAGACTCTCCATATAGAGGACAGAAGCAAAATATTTATTCAGACACCAGAAAGCTGAATCCCAACACCAGAGAGTCAAATCCCAATACCAGGAAACTAAATCCATCATAGCAACAAAGAAGTTAATACACCTTATCACTGTAGGAAGCAATACCATCCCAAAGTCTTCCCACAAACAAACACTCACAATACTAGCTGTCTGCTTGCCTGTGTCCTCTCTTCCCTCTGCCCTAACTGCTATGACTCCCAGATTCCTCTAGGCTCTGCTCCATTCTTCCTGCTCCACCTGTTCAGCAAGCTCTTCCCACCACAGGCTCCATGTGATAATATTTGGCCTATTAAGGGTCAGGGAAGATCTTCACATTCCCATTATGCCCTCCAAAAAAAAATCAACTTTTATATATTTTGTGTATAGCAATATATGCACATGTTGTCTCCCCAGACTAGAATATAAATTACTTGAGAACAAAGGTAGTATCACTTTTATCTTTGTACTCTGGTGCCTAGAATACTGCCTGACACAAAGTAAGCACTTAATTGACTTGCCTCTTTTCTGATCATATATTTACTGGATGATATAATTCAGTCAATCTGTCAGCAAACATTTTTAAGTACCTACTATGGAGAAACAAAGACAAAAGAAAGTTTCTTCTCACAGGGAACAATCATTCTAATAGGTAAGAAAAATTAAAACATCTATGTTCAAACAAGATACATAAAGATAACTTGGAAATAATCAGTAGAAGGAAGGCATTAGAATAAAGCAGAATGGGGAAAGGGTTCCTATAGCAGGTGTGACATTAGCTGTAACTTTGAGGAAACCAGGACAGTCAAGAGGTGTAAAATGAGAAAGGAGGACATCCCAGGCATGGGGGACAGTCAGTGGACATACCTGAGTTAGGAGATGGAGTTTCTTGTTTAAAGAATAGCAGAGAGATTAGTGTCACTTTGAGGGAGGAGGTTGGGGCAAGAGAGGGGGAGAGTAAGGTGTAAAATGACTGGAAATGTTGTGGCGGTGGCAGGTTACAAAGAGCATTGAGCATCATATAGAGAATTTGATATTTGATCCTGAAGGTAATGGAGAGTCACTGAAGTCTATTAAGTCCCAGAGCAGGTGACATGATCAGTCATGGTCAAATGAGTATGACAGCTGAGTGGAGAATGGACTGGAATGGGGAAAGAGTTATAGCAGAGAGACTAATGGGCTATTGTAATAGCCCAGGTGACAGGTAATGAGGGCCTGTACCCAGCTGGTGGCAGGATTAGAAGAGAGAAGGAATATATGTGGAATAATACAAAGGTAAAAATCAACAGATTTGGGGAATCAATTGGATATGGGAGGTATGAGAGAATGAGGAGACAAAAATGTCACCAAGGTTGTGAGCAAGATTTAGGGTGGGGTGGAGGAATTTGAAGGGAAAGTTAATGAGTTCAGTTTTAGACGTATGATAAATTATAAATCTTGTACATGTCATTGGTAATATGCTAGTGTTTTCCTATGCTCAATATATATCACTCTCCTTCATGTAATATATGATTCTCACTGTTCCTTATACATGACATTCCATCTCCTGTCTTTGCATAGGTCTTTCCCAATGTGTAGAATTTGCCCTTTCTTAATCATGCCTTTTAGAATTCCCAGTTTCCTTTAAAGCTCAGCTCAAGTATTTTCTGCTGATGGCCTTCCCTGATTTCTCCCTCGATGACCAGCTACTAGTGCCACCACCCCAGAAAATTGATCTTATATTTACTTTATGTATATAACATTATCTCCTCCTGATAAAATGTTAAGTCCTTAAGAGCAGGGGTTATTTCTTTTTTTGTTTTTTTTTTTAATTTTCTTCATGGAACCCAGCACAGTATCTGGACATAGTAATCACTTATTAAATTATTGCTTGCTGGTCAATAGATTGATATATCCTTCTATTTCTCTTTGTATTCTTTGAAAATTCTGGTATTCAATGATTCACATGTATATGTCATCATTGGAAGAATTATTGTTGTGTTTGTCCTTTATCTTTGAAGAGGACTATGTCATCAAGGAAATGATGACATGACTTGCAGTTGACTTGGATTTGAGTGAGGGAGGGATGCGCAAGGTCACCAGCTTCACTTTCTCCTCCAGACCATCTGCATCCAGTGACCAGATATTCATCAAGATGACTAGAGTTGGCCCAGGATACAATAGGAGACCCTGACCCTTTTAGGCCTTTTCATGTACTCACTGAGAGTGAGGTAATGCCCATTCAGTGAATAGGTCTCTTTAACAAATGGGTCAAGGAATGGCCCCTTTAATTAGAAAAAAAGAAAAAATCAAGCTGGAAGGGTTGCTGTTCCAAAGAATAACATTTACCACTGACATTCACTCTAAACAATGAAGGCCCAAAATACAGCCATAAAGTGGAGTTTGGCAAGGACCTATTATGGTCCAATCTATGAGCTTTGCAAAAAGTGGGGCTTGGCAAGGACCTATTATGGTCCAATCTTTGAGTTTCAAAGTGAATTATGAGAAAGAAAAGAAAGAAAGGAAGAAAAGAAAGAAAGAAGGAAAGAAGGAAGGAAGGAAGGAAGGAAGGAAGGAAGGAAGGAAGGAAGGAAGGAAGGAAGGAAGGAAGGGAAAGAAGGAAGGTAGGAAGGCCTATTCACTTAATGAGTGTTACCTCACTCTAAGTGAGTACATGAAAAGGCCTTAGCCTAAAAGAGTCAGGGTCTCCCATTGCATCCTGGGCCATCTCCAGTCATCCTAATGAATATCTGTTCACTGGATCCAGATGGCTCTGGAGAAGAAAGTGAGGCTGGTGACCTTGCACAGCCCTCCCTCACTCAAATCAAAGTCTACTGCAAGTCATCTCATCATTTCCCTGATACCACGATCCTCTTTGAAAATGAAGGGCAAACACAACCTGTGGGTAGACCAAGCTGCCTGAATGGGGACCCAACTAGTTAGTTAACTCAGCTCATACTCTCCCTTTCCCTCTTCTCCCTCTACTTCTCCTTCTCCTCTCCAAAGGAAGATAAATTTTGATGGCCAGAAGCTGCTCACTTAACTTGGGGTTTACTAGCTAGATTTCTTTTTCTTTCCTTTCCTTTTGTTCCTTCCTTCCTTCCTTTCTTCCTTCTTGGGAGAATATTGATATTTAAAAAGATGTGTTTTTATTTTGTTTTTCATAAATGATTCCTATTTTCCCACTTGCTTTTCACAAATATTTGCAAATATTCAACTCATCTTTTCCTTCCTATAAATATGGTCACAATTTAAAATTGGGTTTTTTTTTTCATATAGAGCAGAGATTCTTAATTTTATGTCAGGAACCATGTTAGCAATATGGTAAAATCTACGGACCCAGTCTCAGAATACTGTTTCTAAATATATAAAAGTAGGATTACAAAAGAAATTAAATGTATTGAAATACAGTTATGTAAATACCAAAACACAAGTTCAAGAAACCCTGGGTATTAGCTAACCAATTCTCACTACATTTTCACTATAGTGTTTATAGTCTAAAAGTGTTGAAGTCAGAGAGGAAGGAACAATATCCACCCAATGGTTCTGATGCCAAAATTCCTGCCAGAGGATAATCCATTCCCAAATTGATAAAGATACCATGTCTCATGTCACCCACTATGAATGAGTATAGATGGCCCTTGCTAATTAGACCTTTAATCAAGATAGTTTAAATTGTAAGGTGGAGGAAAGAAAAGTACCATCAGACTAATTTTTATACCTAGAAGAGTTACGTTTAAAAGAGAAAAGAGTTTATTATGTTAAACTGTCTATAAGGTTCAATGTTAGAAATATCTCTGAGTAAATTCACTTACCCCAGATATTTATTTCAGCTAAAATTATGATTTAGTTCTGAAAAGTACCCAATTCCAGGTAGAATTTTACTAAAATTTGATAGAGAGCATTTTTTTTACCTTTGCCATTTTTTAAAATTGGTTTTTCCATATTGTAGCTCTCAAAATCCTAGAGTTAAAGCAATCCACCAGCCTCTTTCTCCCCCAGGCATGCTCAGTCATCTGTTATGGTTTTTAACACATGAAAAAGTCATGGTTCTTCTTTCTCCTCCTTCTACTGCTCCTCTTTCTTCTCCTCTTTCCCCTCTTCCCCTTTTCCCCTTTTCCCCCTGCAATCCAATATAAACATATTACATTTTCCTCTAATGTTCCCAAGTGATTTTTGAAGTATTACATTATTCCATGTAAATTGAATTATAAACCAAAATTAGGATTCACCATTTATTTATTTGAAGCCAATTTATCTAATAAACATATTCTATCAGAAATCAGAATCATTTTTCCCTGGTTGAGAGATATGTCTTTGTAATTCTTTGAAAAATAAATTCCTAATTCTACAGATTAAGAATACAGGTAATCAACAATCTGATTCTGGTTCCAGTGCTCATGTCCTTCATTTTTACTTTCTAAGTTTTTCATCTCAATGGATTTTTTTTTTAGTATTTCAATAATAATTATTATTTTTTTTTTTTGGAGGGCAATTGGGGTTAAGTAACTTGCTCAAGGTCACACGGCCAGGTTTTTGTTTGTGTGTGGGTTAAGTGTCTGAGGCCGGATCCGAACTCAGGTCCTTCTGACTCCAGGGCCGGTGCTCTACTCACTGCGCCACCTAGCCACCCCTCAATAATTATTAATAACAAATTTATAAAATAGCAAACTGACAGAATTTTCACCTAATTTTAGTTTTTCTAAACTTCAAGAATTACCTTTGTTACCTATTTTCTTTCAGGAGACTTAAAAAAGCATAGGATCAAATTAATCTAGTATTCTAATGTAAATGTTATTTCAAGTTCCTAAATTCAAGTGTTTACTATTTCCAAATGTTTCTTTATCTCATTTCTTATTTTTTACAAGTCATTTTCAAATGCAAAATTTCTTGGCATTATTTTTCTTGATAGATATTGGCTAAGTTAAGATCTCAAAATCTCATCCATAAAGAAGCATTTGTTTCATGTTCCTCCTCATTTACCAGCTGGCCTATTTCTCCCTAGTCTCCCTTTTCTATGATATATATAGTTAATAAAGATTTAGGAAAGCATATTCATCATAGAGTCATAGAACTGTAGAATCTCTGGATTCAAACAAACCTTGAGAGGTCATCTAGTCCAAGTGCTCATCTCTAGTCAGGTTCACTCCTAAACCTTTCCTGAAAACCTGAAGCAATATTTTTAAAACTCTCTAAAGGAGGAAATATCATACCTTACCTTCAAAACCCATACCAATATTTAACAGTTCTCTCTGCAAAGATACTTTTACTTGAAACTAATCTAACTTCTTCCTGTACTTTAAGTCCATTTTGCTTTAGTATGATAAGCTAATATTTGCTTCTGTGAACAAGCAGCACTATATTTAGAAAATAAATAATGTACAAACGGGGGGAAAGTACAGCTTTTCAATTAGAAAATCCTTTTTCTAGCAAATCTTATCATCTTGAAGACATTTGAAAATATCATTAGTGAATAATAAGAAAAGGACCCATTATTTCAATCTAATAGGGACATTATGATGATCTTTTAAATTACATCATGTTTCTAAGGACATTTTCAGATATCTATGATAAGGAAGCTGATTCCACTTTGAATAATACTCTATAATATATAGTAAATACAAGATAGATAGACCCATATAACTTTCAATTTTCATTGTAATGTTGTGTGTATCATATTAAATTATTAAAGTATGGGGAGTTCAAGTGCCAGTGATTGGAATTATAGGTATAACCCTTTCCACTTATACTGGAAAGATAATAGCTTTTACCCATTTGGTCATTCAGGGTTTGACCTTTTCTCTTTTCTCCCTACAGCCCCTTCTTTTCTGAAATATTTTATCTCTTTCTATCTCATAACCTTCTGGGATGTAAAAGAAAATTGATATGAAATTGATGCCAGCTATAGCTTTAGTAAAGCAAAAGAAGACAACATTATTAATTACAAAGCATGTGTGGAGAAGGGTTCAGCACAGTCAAGGAGGACTTCAAGGACCAAGAAAGAGAAATGAAGACAGATCTGACACAGGTAATCGTTCAGAGATACTAATTTGGGATGTCCCCATTTCTTTATAGTTTGATTACACTTCCATCTCTGGATTAAGACATGTTTTTCTCATGAAAAAAAAAATAACCCTTAAAAGTCTGTCATGATAATCTTGAAAAAAAAAGTAAACTAACAGATGTGTCCATGTATTTTAACTAATTAACAGATGTGTTCATGTATTTTAACAACACTGAAAATAGCAGAAAAATGTAAAACTTAAAAACAGAAACTATTCTCAGGAATACTAGGTGGTCAGAATATCTGACTTTATTGATTTTGCTTTACACTATGAAAAAACTACTCAGGAAGAGAAGCTCCCCACAACAACAATAATAATAGCAACAACAATAATGTCAGAGACAGAGATAAAGATAGAGACAGAGACAGACAGAGATAGAGAAACAGAGACAGAATCACAGAGACAGACAGATAGATGGACAGAGAGACAGACAGAGAGACAGAGAGTCAGAGACAGATAGATCTGAACTCAGATCTGACTTCAGGCAGAGGCAGAGGCAAGCATTTTAGTTCTCCTTCTACTCTAACTTTAAGACATTCAAACATCAGAATCAGAAACAGACCAGCTATAGGGTGAGAATGCATTCCAAAGAAGTTCTTTAACCTGAAGTCAAGGTAACTCAGAAAAAATGGGCTAATCTCAAGTAAATGATCAAAGCTGCATTTTGTAAGATCAATAAGCAACTTCAGGGTCCCAGGGGTGACAAGTGTAAGTAAAATTTCTTGATGGGGAAGAAATAAATTTATTTTCAATTCAGTCACCAAGATCTATACTAGTAAACCTGAACTAGAGGATTTATAACAGGTAGGTGAGTTAAGGGCTAATCCTTCAAACAAGGACAAAACCAGGATTCATAGAGCTTAAATGGTAAAAAAAAAAAAAAAAAAAAAAGCCACAAATCCTTTATGGGAATAATCAGCAAAGTCCTAGTTATCAGAGCCCCAGGATGTCCCAACTTTTCATGTAAAACTCTGTCATCTTAGAGAAGAACCAGCAAGCTACCTTGGGTAAAGCATGGTTAAAATAAATCTGATTATTTGAAACATTTTTTTCAAGTGCTGGCATGAATTTTTTGCCTTTTGAGTTCCAGATGCTTAAATGAAACATTCATGCTTTAAATTCAAAGTCAGACTGTCAAATCATTTCACTTTAATAAAAATTTGAATTACCTGCCTTAGGGCATTATTTAATATCAAATAAAAAAGTACACATTCATGAGTCTGATTTCCCAAAGTAATTTTTATGTAGAACTAAGACTAGATTTGTATTACACATTGCAAGATTAAGGGAACAAAGTATGTAATCACAAAAGCCTATGAAATGAGAGTTTGAGTCACTTCAGAAAGGACTCCTAAAATTATTTATAGGATAGAGATTTATTCATACTACTCTGAAAGATTCCAGGAAAAAACTACTATCTCAATAATCCCTATCAGCAGAGTAGAAGGATTCTATGTTCTCTATACCAAGATTGAATTGGAATCTAAATTGCATATAATTTTAAATTTTTGAAAAATTATATCATTCTTAAATCTAATATGATCTAAAACATATGAAACACATTGATATATAAATGTTACATTTCATTATGCTACTGTGATCTTTGTTTTTAACAGATAGAGACAGTTTAACTGATAGAACTGATAGAATAAATACTGTTTAAGAAGTGATTTCTGATCTGGGATTATATAGCAGCCAAACCCTCAGATAAGATTTTGCATAAATATGTGATTTATGACCACTGATACTTACACACTATACAACAGAACTGATCATTTGCCTATAAGCATATACCCATGACCAGTACAATCACAGAAATAACTTTGTTCAGTAATCTGTTGAGTAGCAATGTTAAAAAGGGCAAAAAATGGAGTGGCCATATGCTTATCAATGGTGTTCACTAACTTTATGGAATATATTTTGTTCAAAATCCCCAAAAAGGAGGAATGCTTTCCTGAGAAATTTCATATGTGCCCTTATTTGGAGATAATATTGTATTTATTGATGAAAACTTAGAAACTACAGGGGTTGAACAATGAAACCCATGACCACCTAAAAGGGATCAGCCTAGCCAGTTATCAAGCCTGAATCTTTTTTTCTTCAAACAAAAAACACTGAGTTCCCTGAAATAATCCCAATTCTCCTATGTCATAAACTCAAGACCCTTCCCTATTCTGGTTGCCCACCCTTGAACATTCTCCAACTCACCAATATCCTTAAACTGTGGTGCCTAGAACTAAACAAAGTGCTCAAGGCATGGTCTGATAAAAGCCAGTTACAGTAAGATCACCACCTCCCTATTTCTGGAAACTATGCTTCCTCCTAATATAACCCAAACTTTCAATCTAGTAGTTGCCATATTCAATTACTGGTCCATATTGGTCTTTCAGTCCACTAAAACCTCCAGAAGGTTATCAAAGTAACTGCTATCTACCCAAGCTTGTCCCTTCTCAAAACTGTGGTTGATTGCTTTTTGAACCTCATTGTAAAGTCTTTATATTGAATTTCATCTTATTATTAAGTCCAACGTTCTAGCCTGCTAAGAATTTTTTTGGATCTTTACTCTCCATGTTAGGTATCCCTCCCTCCAAGCAATCTGGAAATTTGATGAGTGTGGCATTTATTCCCTTATCTAAATTCCTTAGAAATTTTTAATACAGTATAAGACCAAGCACAGATCCCTGGACCACCTCACTGGAGACTTCCTGCCATGTGTTCAGTTTCAACTGAACTATTAACAACTATTCTTTGAGTTCAAACAACCAGTTTTGAACTCATTTGATTGTAATACCTCCCCATCTTCTATGAGCATATATATTATAAGATATTTTGTCAGAAGTGTTGATGAAATATATTTTAACTATGCCCTCAACTATTAGTTTAGTAATCCTTTCAACAAAGAGAATAAGGTTAGTCTGGTACTACATGTTCTTGATGAAGCCATGTTGGTCCTTTTCCATCACCAATCCCTTACCAGATATTTGCCAAAAATCTCTTTAATGTTCCTTTCTTGAATTTTCCCAGGAAGAGAAATAAAGCTCAGTGACTTATGGCTTTCCATTCTGGTCTCTTCCTCTTTGGGACAACACAACCTCCAATCTTATGAAACCTATATATTTTCCAAGATTTTGCAAATAGCCAGTGGCTCAGCAACCATAACTGCCAGTACTTTCAGGACCCAATGATGTAATTCATCTGGGCAAAGGGACTGGAATTCATAAAGTAGAGCTAAAAGCCATTTAGTATCTCCTTACTTATCTTGAATGTAAATTGTATTGGTCATTTTTGTTCTGTCATTTCCAGGGTGGCATAGAAAACCAAAACCAAATGAGAATTAAATAATGCTTCCTCTTCTACATTGTCAGCTATCATTATCCTAGACAATCCAACCAAAAATCCTATACCTTATTATTATCCTCCCCTTTAAAAAAAACCTACTTTTTAATTGTGCTTAAAATTTTTATTACAGATTTGTCATTGTTGACACTAGTATTGTAGGACTGTACCACACTCAGATCCATCTTCTGTAACTTAGTTTGGTTTCTGTCTTCTGTACATTACTTTTTAAAATCTAAGTTCCCTGTGCATCCACATTGGCATCTCAGACAAATATCATTATTATTCTCATTGGTTTTGCTTCCTTTTATAAACTTAGAATTTCAATTCTTGAACATCTCCCAACCTTCCCCAGAACTTTTTAGCTAATGGGATCCTACCTATAATTTGAGATCAGCTTTCCCAAAATCTAAGGATCATGTCTTTACCCAGTTTTCCTCTCCTTTATCACAAACTTTATAATGGAATGATTATACCACCACCTCCATTTTCCAATGACAAAATAACTTCTATCTCTCACTCTTTGATCTTCACCTAAATATTGCTTATTATGCTTCCTCCTTCTGCATATTCAATTTCCTTACATGAATAGATATGATGCTACCCAAACCCCCATTTACTGAAATCTCTGAAGAAAAGGTAAAACTTCTCCTTTCCAGGGCTTACCCAGTACATGTGACCTTGACCCCATTCTCTCTGATTATTTTCATACCCTACTCATCTCTCATCTTAAACTCTTCCCCTTCTACAGGTTATTTCCCTGCTATCCACAAACATGCCAAAGTCTTTCCCATCCTTAAAAATTCTCACTTAATCGTCCAGTCCCTGTAATCTTCCTATATACCCTTTCTTAGCTAAAGGACCTGTAATTTCAGAGATGCTTGAACAAAGAAGCATCTTCTCCTTGTAATTTTTTTTTTCATTCTTACTACTGGAATGGAATGAAAAGTGAAGTCTGTTATCCAGCATAGGAATTAAAAGAGACCAAAGTAAATGTAGTAAGAAGTAGATTGCTAAGGTGACTTGGTCTTCATTATCTAAGAAACTGTTATAAACCACTTGTGAAAAACAGTGGTTTTATCAGTAACCTTGTAGTATGAACACAGCTATGAGGTACCTTCTTTTAAAGAATCCCTAGCCTTAGAGGTCATTTAAACCAATTTCTTCATTTTATAGACAAGCAAATGGAAAACAAAAGATGTCAAGTGATTTGCCTAAAGCTAGATATGTACTAAGCATGTACCAACATGGACCCAGGCCCCCCAACTCCAGAATGACTATGTGATGATGCCTCTGAAAGAGAGAGGAGCCAGGTTTCTCAAATAGACGAAAAGATAAAAAGATAAAAGTTTAACTGGCAGGAAAACTGATGAGATGTGGAAAAATATTCTTAAAAGCTTCACACACAAGTGTGATTATAGTGGAGTGATCATACCACTTTGTGATTGTTTCATCTTTCCTACTTCCCTGTGGGACAAGAGAGGGAGCAAAGAAATTCAAGTGAACCCTATGGAGCTTTTATAGCTGTTCAGCAATGCTAGGGAAGGCCAACTAAGGCCAAGTCTCTCACTAGATCTATCAGCCTACGAATAGACTGTCTTTGGTTATAATGAAGGGAAAATTCTAGAATCACGCTTAGTGCAGTAAAATGTTCACAATCTATGTAGCAGGTTTCTCAAATAGAAAAAAAGAGAAAGCTTATATTTTGCTGTAGAAGTAAGCTAGATCTATGTACCAGTTCTAACATTTGCTTATTGTATGACCATGAGTAAGTCATCTCTTTATGAGCCTCAGTTTCCTCCTCTGTGAAAAAAGAGAAAAAAGGCTTACTTTCCTCAAAAGGTTGTTTTAAGAAAGGTGCTTTGCATACCTTAAAGTGTTTCCTCAAAAGGTTGTTTTAAGAAAGGTGCTTTGCATACCTTAAAGTGATTCATAAAAGGGAATTATTCTTATATATCATTACAAAACATACCCACCTATATGAAGGCAATTTTCTGGTTAAAATTTATTGTTTTCTCTGTGTGTCTTTCATATATGCTAAATCTTACTTTTGTTTTAGAGCATAAGCTATTATATATGTGTGTATTGTGTATACGCATATATACGTATGTATGTATTTAGCACCTACTCTGTGCCAGAGAATGCTAAATGTTAGGGCTATGAGTTCAAAGAGAGAAACAAATTCTACTCACAAGAAGTTTATTTTCAAGTGGAAAGAACAAGTATGTATAAAAATATATACAACATAACATGTACAATGACTTTTGTTGTTTTTGTTCAATTGTATCAGTAATGTCCAAATCTTTGTAACTTCATTTGGGATTTTCTTGGCAAAGATAGCAGATTTCTTTCTCCAGCTCATTTTACAGATGAGGAATCTGAAGCAAACAGGGTTAAGTGATTTACCACGCGTTCCCCAAGCTTCTTTGTAACAAAGTGGAACAGAGACTTCAGACTCAATTTGCATTTCTCAGAGCAAAGTAAAAGAGGGAGGGTAAACTGTGATCTTCATCCTCATGGACACAGCAGGAAGAGCTTGCAGAAAAGTCTGTATGGCCAGTTTCTAAGAAACAACCTCTTCTGACCATGACAGTCAAGCAAAAGTGACCAGTCTTAGCCATGGTAAGAAAAGGTAAGATGCAGGATACCACTATGTTGGACAATCTGAACCTGGGCAGGCAAAGTCCCTTACAAATACATACAAAGTCGTGAAATAAAAGGGAGTTGAGAAGGGAGAGCATTATCTGTTGAGAGAGTCAGGAAAGGTTTCATATAGAAGATGATGACTGAGCTATATCGTGAAAGAAGAGACAGAATCTATGAGGTGATGTTAAGAAAGTAATATATTCCAGGCATACAAAATGGCTAGTGCTTAGGTATGGAGACAGGAAATGGGATATCATGTAAGAACCTGAGAGAAAACCATATTGCCTGGGAGAGGGGAGTAATATCTAGTGAGGCCAAAAAGATCTGTGGGGGTCAAGTTGTGAAGGGTTTAAAAGTTAAACAGAGGAGTTTATATTTTATCCAAGAGGAAATAGGAAGCTGCAGAGTTGACTGAGTAGAAGAATCACATGGTCACATGGTTAGATCTGTGCTTAAAGAGAATTACTTTGGCAGTAGTGAGTAGGATAAACTGGAGTGGGGAATGATTTGAGGCAGAGACCAAATAGGAGGCAGCTGCAATAATCTAGGAAAGACATAATGAGGACCAGGCCTAAGATGGCAGCTGTGTAAGAGCACAAAAGAGATCAGATACGAGGGGTGTTATCAAGATTAAAAATGGCACTATTTGGCAACTGATTTGATATGCAGATTGACACTCAGTGAGGAGTCCAGTGTATGTGAGGTTATAAGTCTGGGAGACTAGAAGAGTGGTGGCACCTCTGAAAGAAATAAGGGAGTTTGGAAAAGTAGAGTTTAGGGGGAAGGTAAGAAGTTCAGTTTTATACATGTTGAGTTTAAAATGTCTCTGGAATATGCAGTTATAAATATCCAATGGAAAATTGGTGGTGTGGTACTGAAGCTCCAGAGAGAAACTCTGGTTAGATATATAGATATAGAAGTCATCTGAATAGAAATGATAATTAAACCATGGAGCTGATGAGGTTATCAAGACAAAAAAATGTAAAGGAAAAATAGGAGAGGACTTAAGAAAGAATCTTGGGAAACACCCATGGTCAGAATGGGTGTAGATATGAATAATGCGCAAGTAAAGGAGACTCATCGAGAGGTAAGACAAGTAATAATAATAGCTAATATTTATATAGCACTTACTATGTATGAGGCCTTATGCTAAATGCTTTTCAATTATTTTCTAATTTGATCCTCACAATAGCCTTAGGAGATAGGTGCTATTATCATCCCCATATTACAGATGAGGAAATTGGGGCAAACAGAGGTTAAGTTACTCATTTGAGGTCACATAGCTAGCAGGTGTCTGAGGTCAAATTTGAACTCAGGTCTTCCTGACTCCAGACCGAGTATTCTATCCACTTCATCATCTAAGCATACTGAGTAGGAGAAATACTGTCATGAAAATCTTGACAGGAGAAAGTTTTCTGAATCAAATGCAGCATGTAAATAAAAAAGAATTAGAGCTGAGAAAAGACCATCAGATTAGGAAATTAAATTGACAATTCATGTAATACTAATAGCTAACATTTACAAATCGAGTTAAGGCTTGCAAAGACTTTATGCAAATTGCATTCAATCCCCACAACAATCTTAAGAGGTGGAAGTTATTATTGTTCCCATTTTACATATGAGGAAATTGAGGCAGAGATTAAGAGACTTGACCCAGGTCACAAAGGTTTTATGGTTCATCACTTTATCCACCATGCCACCTAGTGGCTTCCAGCTGTTATCTATGGAGAAAACAGCTTCTTTGGGGTGATGAGGTCTGAATCCATACTTCAGTGTAGAGTGTAACAGGCAAGCTATTGTGGGAGGAGTTTGCTGAATAGGTGGAACAGGAAGGGGTGGGGGAGAGCTGAGAGGAAGCTGGGAGTCCGAGCAGTTAGTGCAAAGGGAGAGAAAAGACACAGATAAGCAGACAGCTAGTATTGTGAGTGTTTGTGGGAAGGCACTGGGATGGTGCTGCTTCCTGAAGTAATAATATGTATTAACTTCTTTTTTTTTTTAAAGCAATTGGGGTTAAGTAACTTGCTCAAGGTTATACGGCTAGTCATTATTTATGTGTGGGTGCTCATTTTCTGAGGTCGGATTTGATCTCGGGTCATCCCAACTCCGAGGCCAGCACTCTTACTCACTGCGCCACCTAGCCTCCCCTTTTAGGGCAATTGGGGTTAAGTAACTTGCCCAAGGTCACACGGCTAGGTTTTTGTTTGTGTGGGTTAAGTGTCTGAGGCCAGATCCGAACTCAGGTCCCCCTGACTCCAGGGCCGGCGCTCTACTCACTGCGCCATCTTGCCGCCCCTATGTATTAATTTCTTTGTTGCTATGATGGATTCAGTTTTCTGGTGTTGGAATTTGACTTTTTGTTGTCTGAATAAATGGTTTGCTTCTATCTTCTATGTGGAGATACTGTTATATTTTGAGATTCAGAATTATGCCAGCATATTCATAGGTCATGGTCAGTGCTGTGAATATTGCCTTGGTGATACATTTGGCATCATGAATAGGATCACAAGGTATCATATATCTATTTGGAGGCAGAAGAACTTTAAAGGAAGAAATGGATATCCCAAGTAGGAGGATTTACCTTGTCTCCCTAGCAAGGGAATGAGCTAAAAGCACTGGATCTTGTGAAAACTGGGAACTGAGGCTACAGAAGGGAGAACCTAGAGAGTTAGAAAGATGTTTGCAAGGAATTCCAATAAAACCAGGGAAAGAACTGGCAGGAGTGTGTAGAAGAGACTGGGTTTTACTAATAGGCTACCATACTATGTGTAAAAGCAGAGACAAGCTGCTGGAAGAGAAAGCTCAGATGGAAAGGGAATTAGCTGATTTGTATGGCAATTCTCAGCCTTTAGGCTCTCCTTCAGAAAAGCAAGCTGGAGGGTCTCAGGTGGTAGAAGAACAAATCATTGTTCAGGAGTTGGCTGATTTGTATGAGAATCTTTTTGTTCATTTAGCTAGAAAGAAGCAGAAAAACTAGCAAAAGGAAGATGCATGCAGCTCTGGCACAGGCTAAGTCTAGTTGCCCCGACAACTACTAGAAGGATGAATGGAAGGAAAATAAAACCAAGTTAGATGAGGAGACTTTTACGAGGGCAGACTTTCTCCCCATACTGAGAAGAAGGCAGGAGAACCGGGGGAAACACAGTCTTCCAGGAGAGAATTGAGGATTTTACTCAGCAAGAGGTCACTGATATATTAAGTTGATTCACCCAAAGGATGAGAGAATCGTTAGTGTCTTGGATAGTGAGAATCAGTCAGTGATAAAGGGACTGGAAGAGTACAGATAATGTGAATTGCTTGAAATTTATAAGTATTAGAATCCTTTTGTATGGCAAGCTTTTAGGGATCGTCATATTTTAGGAGGTAACAATACTACTTATCTGTTAGTTTTAGCTGCTAAGGGATGCAATAAAATGTATCCCACTGATTCTATGTGGCCTAGTGAAGATAGAACCTGGTATGGACTTAGGGACTGTATGAGAAAGTGAAAGGAGAAAGTAATAAAGACAGTGATTATGGTCAGAGATACCGATTCTTATCATAGCATTCCCCTAGCAGTTCCTCATAGAAATATCATAGTGAGGACAGCTCCTCCTGCTTATAAGCACCTACTTCTAACTCTACTAATTGGGGAAATAGGGCACCCTCTTTCAGAGGTGTTGGATAAGATCTCACAGTTAAGTGATTTAGGAGAATGGGAAAAAGAAAAGTTTCCTCAAGAGAGAAGAGCAAATAGTCAGTGGAATCAATGTCATAATAGACTGACAAGAAAAGAATTATTTACTGCTCTGTTGAGAGCAGGGGTATATTTTGGAAGAATCAATGGCATTCCAACTAATGAACTAGATAACATGTATGAAGAAAAAGGGCCTAATATTAGATGGAATAGGGAAGTAAGAACTTCCCTTACAGATCCTCCTGAATCCTTATATCCAAGTTTGTGACATCTTCATGGAGAATAGGAAATTGGCCAAGCCCCAGCTAATATTAAAGAAATACACAGGCAGTATTACAGACTCCATATCAATTTTACCATATATTGGAAAAATGGATCAAACACTGTAACTAGGGCATTAATAGATACTGGGGCAGGAGGCTCCCTTATATGTGGGAACCCTGATAAATTCAAACATGGAACTCCTATTACCATCACAGGACTGGAAGGGGCTGAAATATCAGTCAGAGAGGTCAAGCTAATGATGAAAATTGGATGATTACCTAAGAAAGAATATACTGTGGTATTTGTACCAATTCCTGAATACATAATTGGAATAGATATACTGAAAGGTATGACTCTAAGTTTACCTGAGAGGAGATACCAATTTGCAATAAGGAAGATAGGAATTAATACGGTTTACTGGGAAAAATAAAAATGGAACCAATTACTTTACCTAAACCTTCTGAAGTAATTACTTTAAAGCAGTATTGTGTGCCAGGTGGGCAAGATAAAATTACCAATACTATAAAGTAATATGTTGAAGCAGGAGTGTTAGTCCCTACAACCACTCGATGGAATAATCCTGTCTGGCCAGTTTGAAAATCAGATGGGATGTGGAGAATGACAGTGGATTATAGACAGTTGAATAAGGTGACTTCCCCCTTATATGCTGTTGTTTCAGATACCATTAAAATTAGGGATAATACTATATTCTAGAAGGGATCTAGAAATATTATGGGACTTGGTATGTGGTTATTGATTTAGCCAATGCTTTCTTTACTATCCCAAAAGATTCCAAACAATGGGACTAGTTTGCTTTCATTTGACAGGGCAGACAATATACTTTTACCCACTTGCCACAAGAATATCTGTATAGCCCCACTATTTATCACAGGACTGCGGCTGAACATTAGAATGAATTAGGGCTACCCGGTGTACAGCTTACCCACTACAGAGATGATATTATGATACAGGAAAAAAAACATAAAAGAAGTGGAGAAGAGTTTGATGTTTTTAATTTAGCATATGAAAAGCAAAGGGTGGGAACCCTGCAAAAATTCAAGGGCCAGCTCAAACCGTAAAATTTTGGGGTATACAATGGAATAAGGGGCTATGGAGATTCTCCCACAAGCCAGACAAAAGATTCAGTATTTTTCTATCCCTACTAATAAGAAAGAGGCCCACAAGTTTACAGGATTATTTGGATACTGGAAGCACCACATTCCGCATATGGGACAGATTTTGAAGCCTTTATATAAAGTTACTAGGAAAAAATATGAATGTGATTGGGGACTTGAGCAGAGTAAAGCTTTTGAAGAAGTTAAGTCTGCTATACAATTGACCCTAGATTTATGGCCTATGCAAAATGGCCTGGTGGAATTATAAGTGACTGTACAGGATGAATATACACATTGGAGTTTATGGGAAAAACAACAAAGCTGTACTCTTAGGATTTTGGCCTAGGAAACACCCTTCATCTGAAGTTGAATATACCCCTTTTGAAAAGCAGTTGTTAGCTGAATATTGGCCTTCAGTAGAGACTGAACATCTGACTCTGTGCCATGAAGTAATATAAGTTTAAGGCCTGGAATCCTGACTATGACCTGGGTAATGAGTACCCCAGCTTCTCACAGAATTGGACATGCAAAAGAGGCCAGCATAATTAAATGGAAATTATATATTCAAAATAGATCTAAAACTGGCAGAAGTAAAGTTTCTGCTCTACATGAATCTATAGCAAATATAGATGCTAAAGGAAATGATATACCCCTTGAATCAAAGCAACAGTTGGTATAATCCTTGGTAAAATGGAATGAGGGATATGATGGATTAACTGAAGAACAAAAGAAGCATTCATGGTTTACTGATAGGACAGCAAAGTGTTTGGGTCAAAAAGACAGTGGAAAGCAGTAGTCTATAAGCCATGTTTTAGGCAGACTTTGGAAAGTTATGTGATATATGGAAGTAGCCAATATGCTGAATTTATGGCAGCACATTAAGCTATCAAAAGAGAACAGAGGAGAGTGTCATATATTTGCTGATTCGTGGGGGGTAACAAATGGGTTAGCTACATGGGATGCCCATGTGGAAAAATCAAAATTGGGAAATTCATGGTAAATAAGGCTGGGGCAAAGAATTGTAGGGAGATATATGGGACATGTCTTTGCTTACTAATTTGTTAGTTTTTCATGTAGATGCTCATGTGGCTCTCACCATGCCAAAACATGAGTACAATACACATGCAGATTGACTAGCAAAGATTGCTACTCAACATATTGTCCCTACCCTGACACCAACTGATGATCCATTACTAGTAACATGGGTCCATCAAACAGCTGGCCATTCAGGAGTCCAGGCCACATACCAGTGGGCACAAGATCTAGGTATTAGTATCTCTCATTCATTATTAAAACAGGTAGCAGAGAAATGTTTTATATACATACACACACACACACACACACACACACACACACACACACACACACACATATATACATATCAGTTGGAAAAAGAACAAACTTTTCCTCAGGTAGTAAGTAGAGAGATAGCAAGGGGAAAAGTCCCAGCCCAAATTTGGCATAGATTATATTGGACCCCTACCTCAACATAAAGGATGAAACTTTATATGTGCTTGTGTTGACACCTATTCAGGTGTACTAGTTAGTGGCTTAGGTACTTGCTGCTACACTGTATAAGAATTTTACCCAGAAAAACCCCTGTAAAACTTTAGATATCATAAGTCTATATTATAGAAATCCAATGCAGATTCAAAGTGACATGGGTCACATTTCAAAGGAAATTAAATGAAGAGATATTGTATATTAAACAATATAGAATGGACATATCATAGTCTATATTATCCACAAGCATCTGTTAACTGAAACAATGAATGGATTATTGAAAGAACAGTTAAGGAATTTAAGTTCTAATAATTTTTATCAACATTAGAAGGATAAGTTGTTCACTGCTTTACATAATTTGAATAATAGACTATTGGGAGGAAACACACCTCTAGCCAGAAATGATGATCCCAATCTGCAAATCAAAAAACAACAAACACATAAGATCTCAAATATTGAGTATTGGACTGTGAGGCAAGATGTATAAGCACTGTATCCAGGAACACACAGTTTTGGCAGGGCATGATTTACATTGTTTAGAGGACTTTTGGTTGGATAGAAAAGAAAAAATAAAAATCTCCACTGGAATATGTATGAGAATCCTTAAAAATCATTTTGGGCAGATATTATCCAAATCAGGAATAGCAGCTCGAGGAATATATATATTGGCTGGAGTAATAGATTCTAATTATCAAGGAGAAATCATTGACATTCCAAAATTTAGGGGAAGAACCTATACAGTTTTGTAAAAATGATAGACTAGTTCAAGTATATATTATTCCTTGTGAAACAATACCCCTTGCAAAAACTGACCCTCCTTTCAAAATAAGTATCAGAAGAACTGAAGGGTTTGATTCTACTGATAGAATAAAATTGGGAGCTAAAATATGGGTAAAGCCGAAGCCAGACAATGTTCCAAAGGCTGTGGAAATTATAGGACATGGGAAAAATAGTACTGTAACTGTTATTTATTCAAGAGATGATTATGAAATTGTACCTTAACTTATATATTCTACTGTGAATGAGGCCATAGGTTCATGGACTCCTGAAGCACAGTTGACCCCATATCTACCCTGCTTCTGGTTATTGTCTCCTTGTTTCTTTTTGGCTTTTTGTCTGTTAAACTTGCTTGCTAGATTTGTTTCCTGCAGGCTTAGTACTCTCCACCTTCAGATGCCTGATCACTTAAGCCAGATGTTACCCCCTGTCCATGACTGTGATCTGTCACCTCTGGACCTGACATTGACCAAGTTCCACATGCCAGCTAAAGGACTGACCTCTTGAATGGGACCTCTTGTGGCAGGGATACCTCTACGGCCAATTTCAGCAGGAAGTAGCTATGGAAAATGAGATCTTCACCCCTTACCCCAAGATTTTGTGCCCCATTCGTTCAAAGGGGGAATGATGGGGTAGTTGTGCTCAAGCCCCACCCTAAGACATTGTTTTATGTGCTTATTTTCTGTTATACCTATTATATTGTAGTAAAGTTCTAATGATGCCAGTTACCCCTAAAATCCTATTGAACTATGTAAGGGATATGAAAGATCTTGGGGCCGAATATGATGGTAATGGGAATTTGAAGATCTTGATCCTTAAATGGCCAAATGTTATCACATGGAGCCTGTGGTGGGAAGAGATTGCTGAATGGGTAGAACAGGAGTGGGGGGTCAGAGCTAAGAGGAAGATGGGAGTCAGAGCAATTAGTGGGAAGAGAGGGAAAACAGAGAGAGAGAGAGAGAGAGAGAGAGAGAGAGAGAGAGAGGATGCAGGCAAGCAGATAGCTAATATTATGAGTGTTTGTGGGAAGACACTAGGATGGTGTTGTTTTCAGCAGTGATAATATGTATTAACTTCTTTGTTGCTATGATGGATTCAGTTTTCTGGTGTTGTAATTTGGCTTTCTGGTGTCTGAACCAATTTTTTCATGTTTTCTACATGGAGATCCTGTTACATTTTGCTATTCAGAACAATGCTGGCATATTCATAGTTGCCATTGGTGCTGTGACTATTGCCTTGGTGATACACCAGTACAGCCATATCTTTTAAGGAGTAAAGCTGAGAAAATAAGGGGAGATGTAGCATGACAGCTTGAGGGGATGGGGGGTCTAGTGAAAGTTTAAGGATGGAGAGAGATGGGCATATTGGATGGAAATCAGAAAGGAAGAAGTTGACAGCAATCTATCAATCTCTACCACATATAGTAAAGTATCCAATGCATATAGATAATAAATGCTTCTCAATGGACTGTTAAGTATATCAAAAAACACTTTCCTAACTTACATCTCTTTCCAAATTCTAATATAATATAATATATAATATAATATTTTAATAATTTATAATTAATAATTTAATAATATTAAATAATTAATAATTTAATATAATATAATAATATCTTTCCAAATTTTAAGCAGCAATCGGGAGCACTATATTGACCCCAACATAGGATTAAATTTATAGTTGCCACTAGCCATCACAAGCACACTGATTGTTTCTTACTTAAAGAATGAGTGTCAAAATTCAAAATTTCAGAATGCATTCATTTCCTATTATCCATTAGCAATACTTCCTTTGTTCCCCTTTATCTATACTTTCTAATTCTTTGGGTGCCAAATTATGTAATTTCAGTGTAAATTATGGCAAATTACCAAGGAGTCATTTCCCATCACCCGTTCCTTACTGCAGTATGCTTACCTATGCCATCACTGCTATCACTATCAAGGCAAGAAGCATATATAAATAAAGGGTGTATATGCTTCAAGAAGCATATATAAAGGAAAAGATAAAGACTACATTTTCCAATACAGAAAATGTCAGAATAAACTTCGGACTGTTGTAATTAAATGAGGTTCTGAAATGTCACAAGTTTCCTCAAAATGAAATATACAAACAAATATTGATTATCATAAGTAACATATCATTTCATGCTTCATTTTCTTTAATGATCACATACCTGGATGAAGATTAATTCATTCCTGATCTCTTTGACTACTGGAATGCAGCTCGGATTACTCTGTCACTAAGTGGCTGAGTGGGTCTGAAGTTGTCTCCTAAAATTCCATCACAGCCCTCTAAGAGTTCTGCACCTTTAACATGGGTCCTCAGTCTTCGAAATTCCTCTATCTAAAAATAAAACCAGACAAAATAAATTAATATTTCATACAAAATTAAATAAATCCAGAGTTTATAAGGTCTTTAAAAGATAGATTATTTTCAATAGTCAATAAAAGAAAAAAATCTGTTAGTCCATACTGGTTCCAAATTAGCCAATTCCTTCCCATCTAAGTAGGCTTTAAAGGGGAACAAAGCATATGTCTAGCAATAGAACAAAGACAATGTGAGCACAGATGACAAAGGCCTCAGTCAGTTCATCAGTCTTTAAACATTCCTAGTTTCCTTTATTGCTAAAGTTGTACATGGGAAATCCTCTGTATCTCAATCAATAACAGCTTAATGACACTCTATATTATTAAGAAAAGATTTTTCCCCATTTCCACAACTCATCAGATAAGTTTAATGACTATGTTGTAAAAATGGCAAGATTTTCTCCAATTCATAATTAAAAGCTAAAATGAGAATTTAAATTTCACATCTATATGTCTTAAACTAATATAAAAAACTTTAATTAATAGGGAACTATGTTAAAGTATTTGTTTTAGTATTTAATAACTAAACTATTTTTGCATAAGCAAAAAGATTTTCTTTATCAAAAGACATCTAGGACTTTTCACATTTCTTCTACAGTCCTCAGAGGTCATATATCAAAAATATTCTTAATATCTCAAGTCCATCTGTGTGATATAAATCTATTTTAAAACCAATTACATTTGTATAGTAAGTTAGTTATACTTCTGAGGCCAAAATAAGCCTTTTAAAGGGAAAAAAATTTTCACAGTGTCAAAAACACATAACTTATTTTTCCCCATTGAACTTTGCAATTTTGTGGGCACAGTCTTAGAGTGAAAATATAGGGGGAAACTACTAACCTACTTCTCCTGGATACTCTGTCCAGTTAACTGGCCTCATGAGAATCTGATGGTTTGATTTGTAGAAGTGCTCAATTATATTTTCTCCAAGCATGGAGTAAAGGTAATCTGACCAAAAAAATTATCACAAAGTAACCAATGTTCTGGTAGACATTGCAAGCACCAAACAAAATCACTACCTAGGTGAAAGGTAGGAGGTAGATGACAGAGATACAGAGACAGAGACAAAGAGAGAGACAGAGAGACAGAGACAGAAACAGAGAGACAGAGACTATAGATTAACAAATAAAAATTAACAGAGGACCTATGCCAGAACCATTTCAGAGCTATCAGTCAACTAACTGATTGGCACTAGTTAAAACAAAAGTTAAAAATTCTACACCAAATCAGAAGAAAGGGTAAAGATGAGAAAACACTCTATGCAATTACAATTATAAAAATTAAAAGTATCATTTGAAGAAGCTTTTTTGCTTAAAAATTAGAAATAGATAAAGGTAAGGATATTGAATCTGATTATCATAATTTCTTAGAATAGCTAATGAATATAAAAGTTACCACAATGAAGAGCCTAGAAAGCACCTGGGCTCCCAAACACTTCATCACCTTCCCAAGTAGAGAAACATGAATTTCTCCCCCAGGGAGAGCTATGGGAATTAAATAAGATAAAATACATACAGTGCTTTATAAACCTTAAAACACATTTAAAAATTTTTTTTTAAGTTAATATATGAAACAATGAATTTGAGTTAGGAGACCAGAGTTTCAACTTTATCCTCAACATTTGCTAGTTACATGATCATAAGAAACTTAATTATTCTGTAGGAATCTTGGTTTCTTCCCTATAAAATGAGGATGACAAAATATGTACTGTTTTTTGTATTGTTGTGAGAATAATGCTTTTAAATTTTAATGTGAAACATTAATGTGAGGTTGTTATTGTTATTATTATTATTATTATTATCGCCAAGATAGACAAGCACAAACTTAAAAGTTTAGATGCAAAATATTACAGAGAAAATTTGCAAATGCTTACAGAAATATCACCCACACACAGAACAAGAAATGGAAGGAAAATAATGTCTGCTGAAAGAAAAATATCTGCAGAAAGCTGCAGATATAAGATAAAACTAAGCCAGACTCTTCACAGAATTTTCATAGATGAAACTGGAAAGATTCAATAAATGTGAAATCAAACAGATTTGTCATTATTTTTATGTCAATCTAGTCTTATCATCTGTGATGGTAGAACCACCACATTTGGAATCTATCACCCCAGTTTCTTAGAGGAAAACCACTCTTCTTCAGAGGCAATGAAAGGAAGTGACCAGAGAAGTCATATTCAATGGGCAGGACAGAAATATTGGCTGAGAAGAAGTGATCCAGTCCACACAAAGTAGGGGAATGGGGATAGGGGAATGAGGAGAAATGATTTAGCTCTCCTCAGTTCAGTGGCACCACTATAGTGGTAAACTTATTAAGTGCCTAAGGCACTGTGCTACATAGGCTCAGAGTCCCTAACCTCAGAGCTTACACTTTACTGGAGAGAGAATATAGTAGGACACAATATAATTGAAGATCATAAGTGAAAGGGGCAGAGAAGATATCAAAGTATTCTAGGAATATTTGAGGAAGCAAATACATTAACTGCTCTCTCTACTGAAACAATCAGAGAAGGTATTAGCTACATTTCAGTGGTCTTAAAGGAACATAAAAGTAGGGGTGTGTTGGTAAATGCTTAATTAGATCTTCATGGGGAAAAAATCTACACACAACACACTTTTAAGTTTAATCGCCATTATTAATATCTTCTCTATAACTTTCTTAAGTCTAGACAATCAATGAAACAATAAATCAAGTCCTGATTTGAGCATTTGTGGATTTTGAAAATATAAATGCTCAAACATTTAATCCACTTTGACAAGCTAGCATAAGCTAGATCCAGCATATTCCCAAAGAAATCTGAAAGACATAGATAAGGATAGACCACATTCTAGTCAAGAAATACAGGTTGAAAAATGTACCAGGAGAAGGGATGTCAAATCTGAGGAAACATAGTGCTTTAGTTTTCCTGGAACAAAGCTATGAAATGAGAATTGAAAGGTAGATAGGAACCAGATCAAGGAAAGCTTTAAATACTAGAGTGAGGGGTATGTATTTTATACTAAAGCAGACTTTTGAGCAGGGTAATGACTTGGCCAAGCCCCTACTTTAAGGAGATGATCTTGGCATCTGTGTGGATATTAGACTGAAGAGATCTTGAGATTTGAAGCAGGAAAACTAATCAGGAGGCTATCACAGGAGTCCAGGTGAGTAATGATGAGGACTTCAACTAGTGTAATAGAAATAATAAGTCATAATCATAATATGTACATAATTCCTTAAGGTTTGCAAAAGATTTTGCAACTATTATCTCAGCCTCACAACCCTGGCAGGTAAATGCTATTATCATCCCTGTTTTACAGATGATGAAATTGAGGCTTAAAGAGGTTAAATGACTTGTCCAGGGTCTCACAGCTAGTAAGTATCAAAAGTAGGATTTGAACTTAGGTCTTCCTGATTCCATTCCCAATATTCTAGTCATTGCATGATGTGAGTGAGGTAATTAAGATTGAGTTAATATATTTTGTAGAGGTAGAATCCACCAGACTTCACAGTTAATTAGATTTGGAGGTAAAGGAAAGAGAAGTGTTACAAATTACTCCAAAGTTACAACCCTGAGTGATTAGGCAGATCCTGTTTCTCTCAACAGAAATAAAGAAGTTTAGAAGCAAGGTGAGTTTGGGAAGAAAGATGGTGAATTATTTTTCAGGCATGTTACTTTCTTTTTTTTTTTTTAAAGCAATTGGGGTTAAGTAACTTGCTCAAGGTTACACGGCTAGTCATTTGATTTATGCGTGGGTGCTCATTTTCTGAGGCCGGATCTGATCTCGGGTCATCCCAACTCTGAGGCGGGCGCTCTTACTCACTGCGCCACCTAGCCGCCCCTTTAGGGCAATTGGGGTTAAGTAACTTGCCCAAGGTCACACGGCTAGGTTTTTGTTTGTGTGGATTAAGTGTCTGAGGCCGGCTCCGAACTCAGGTCCTTCTGACTCCAGGGCCGGCGCTCTATTCACTGCGCCACCTAGCCGCCCCAGGCATGTTATTTTCAAGTGGCTTTGGGACATCCATGCAAATATGGCCAGAAGGCAATAGGAGTTGTGGACTGGAGTTCAAGAAAGTGATTAAGGATGAATAAATAGCTCATTGAGGGGAAAACTATAAAGAGAAAGGAGCACAGGACAAAGCCTTGGGGGGACACCCATACATAAGACACAGAAGATACATAATGGCCCAGCAAAAGAAACTGGTAAGTAGTATTCAGACAGGTTGGAGGTTCTCACAGGGTTCTCACAGCTGTGACATGGAAAAAAACTATAAATGCTGTCAAAAACATGAAATGTAGAGCAGTAGGAGCTTGGTTGTTTTTTTTTTTTTCAAGAGATATTCCAATCAGAGTGCCTGTTTTAAGGTTTGCTTTGAAGCTTCTTTTGAAAACAGGTTAATTTTATATTTTTTAATCTAAATTTAAAATAAACCTTCAAGATTCAGGATGCAACCTCAGACAGTTTTCATGAAACAAGTCTCTTCTACCAGAGAGAAACTGAATCGACAGCCCGACAGTCCCAAGTCACTGCAGTATGGGAGGAACTATTTCACAAGAAACCCTTCTCTCTGATCATAGCAACACTTTGAAGGCTTTCAAACATCAACAGAGATTGGGGGGGGGGGGGGGCTCTTTCTGAAATGTCAATTTCTCTGAAATATCCACCCCTCAAAATCCTTTAGCAACTTCAAATGATTTCAAGTACATGCTGAGTTATCCTAGTTCTAGTTTCCTGAATGTTACTGCACTGAAAAAAAAGATATGATGATAATTGAACAGAACAATATGTCAGGATAAAAGTCTTCACCAAAATATAAATGTCAAGTAATGCAGGAGACCATCACTGTCACATGCCTTTGTATATATGACTTTTCTACTCTGCCCAAAAAAAATTAGCTAAAATTCAAAAATAGGATAGAAATTCAACCCTTCTGTTAAAAAGGCTCCTACTCTGACAGGTAGTACATAGACTGGCAGCAGCTCACTGTGGCAGAGATGAAAAACTACATGCTAATTGGTCTAAAATATTTGTTCCATGCTTCACTGACCCAAAAAAACAGATAATTCATAAAAGTTCCTTTTTAAAATTGCCTACAGTATATGTATGGAAGAGCTAGTTTGCAAGTAGCTGAGATTTGGTCCTAATTGGCTTCTGGGGTTTTGCTTTTTATCCATACATATGTCATCTAGTAGCTAAAGAATGGCTTTTACTTGTATTTGGCATGCTAAAATTTCAAGAAAATACAAAAAAGAGGAAATCTATAAAAACACGTTTGTTTCACCTTTCTTATCTTTAAAAAGCTGTAACAAAAAAAAATTCAAAATGGTCTTTCAGTATGCTCTTCTATTATCTCTTATATGTACTTTTTAATAAATTGAAGGGTCTAAAGCAAAGTGAATTTCTATAGATTTTCCACATTTATGTATAAGTGGTTATCTATTACAGACTTAGAAACACATATGCATGTGTGTGCAAATTTTCTACCCATCCTCACATATTCCCATTTTCTGTTGATTCTCTATTTCATTAGTCTGGTGCAGGGGTGGGAACCCTGCATTTTCCAGGCCCCATGTGGCCCTCAAGGTCCTCAAGAGCAGTCATTTGACTGAATTCAAACTTCACAGAAGTTTTTATACTTAATAAAAAGATTTGTTCCATGAAGTTTGGATTCAGTCAAGGGACTTCATTTGAGGACCTTGAGTGTCACATGGGGCCTAGAGACTGTAGATTCCTCATCCCTGAATAGTGCCACCAAATATCATTTCTTATTAGAAACTGAGGAGTAGAAATTCCCAGTACCTTTTAGCTATCCCCCCAAATATAAGTCAGTAAGGAAGCACACTTCTTTTCCTTCCATCCTCCTTCCTGAAGTAGTTCTAGTGACATATTTTAGACTTCTCATCCTTCATTATTATTTAATGATGACCTACAACATCATGACACAGTGAAAAATGACATGGCCCAAACCCATAGGGGAAGTGGCAGTATCTTTAATGGATACCATGGCATAGATATACATACAACACTCAATCATACAGTCACTGTTTTCTGCAGTTTATTACATGAGCAGAGAAGCCAGTTCCCAGATGAGTGGGTGAATAGATCATAGAATCATAGATTTAAAACTGGAAGAATTCTTAAAGGTCACCTAATCCAAAACCTCCATTTTAAAACTAAGGAGTCCTAGGTCCATGGAATGGTCCTAGGAGGAATTATGTTACTTGCCCAAGGTAATACAGGTAAAAAGTCTGAGTTAGATTTAGGATTTTGGGGAGAGAAGTTCTACTAGTCAACCTGGATCCAAAGGATAGAATAGTAACTTCCGAAAAAGCTTCTGAAATAGATTTTATAAGCAAATGTGCTTATCTAAAACTATGCATGTTTTTTAATATATATTAAGGCTGCAATGGCTCAGACACTGTCCAGCTACATATACACTTCCTTCTGATATCTTTTCACAATTCCACAAATTTTATACTTCAATTTTCTTTTAAATAATCCATTATAACACTTGGTATTGTTTATTTCCTTTACCCACACATATCAAAGACCCCATATCACTTGGTATGTCTTCCAGAGTTACTCTGACAAGAAAAAAAATCATGGGATTGAGCCTATTCATATAGACATGCCATCTGTCACCTGTACTAGGCATATAGCTATCATAGCTATGAAGTGGGAAAATGTTGGCAGCTAAATTTCTGAGGCTACAGAATGCAACTGGACAGCGTGGGTTATCTATATCCAGACCCTATGAACCAATCAAGCCCTATAATCCACTCTGGTGTCATATATTTGGGATATTATAACTTCTCTCACACCACCCCAACTCCAACCTAGAAATAAAGAGATTATAACTTCTCTCACACCACCCCAACTCCAACCTAGAAATAAAGAGGAGCCAGAGAAAAGGTGGCATTAAGAGAGGTGAAAACTCAAATTCCTATTCCCGAAACTTTAATAGATATATACACATGAACATGAAAATGTTAGAATATGTGTTTCTCCCCTATGTTAATCTCTTGCTTCATTAATGGAATGGAATAGAAATTGGGGAGAGGTAAAAGAAGAGGAAAAAATTGAGGAAATGATAGAATTTGAAATGTGAAATGAGTAGAAAAAATATATAAGGGAAGGGCAAAAAAGAGGAAAGAGAAGCCAAAAAGAAAAAAGAAGAAGAAGACTAAGGAATAATGATAAGCCCTGTCTAAATAATTTATGGATAGAGATCTGATGAAAAATATATTCTGGGCTTGGAATCTCATTTGCCAATCAGGCAACATTCTTGCTGAAAAACAGTTTTTAATCTCAGCTTCCTAATGTTTAGGCCACTGTTTCATCTTAAAGTTATTTAATGGTTATGACCGTAAATGACTTGGAAAGAAAGAATTATATTCTCATTCAAATTCTATACAGAACAAGTAATCCTTCCAATCTTTTATTTTTCTTTTCTATGGCATTTTAACCAGTATTAATATAAAAAATTTAACTAAATAGGAGCCTCCAGTTCCATATTCTATCAATTCTTGATTCTATAGGCGATGTAAATGTTCTGTAATGTACTTAATTGTCAATAGTACAGCACAGTAGAAAATTGCTTCTTAAATCAAGCTGTTTTGCAGTTTCCACAGTGAAGCATTATGATGAATAACTTTTTTTTTACCTTGGTAATACAGATGCTGACTCTTTCCCTTAATGATATCCTGCAGCAGACAATGCAACTGAAGATGCTGACTATTTACCATAATAATACCCTGCAGCAGTAGTTACATAATTTAACCCTATGATGTATGAAGAAAAATATTTTCTTTTACACAATTCAAATTTTTAATCTATCAAGTACATCAGATAGCTTGGGGACATTGTCTGCCATTCTTGATTCCTTTGTTATTTTATATATCAATCAATTCTCCTTCTCCTCATCCTTTCTTTTCCTTCTAAACCAAATAATACTAGTCTTTTCAATTTTTTCTTGCACAGAATCCCATCTCCTGCCTATGTCTCCTATCATTTTTATTGTCCTCTCTGGACCTTTCTATTTTTGCCCTGCCTCCACCAAAATTATATAAAAAGCACTGAATGAAGAATTCAAGTCAAGGATGAGCTGATTTATATGCTGCCATTATAATATTTTCTAGATTATTCTAAATTCCTTTCTTAATAGAGCCAAACATTTTATTTGCCTTAAAAAAAACATACACTGCTGCACTTTGAACAGATGTTTTCATGAAGCTGTATGTTAATAGCACCTAAATCTTTATCCTGAGAGGTTATAGCTAACTTAGAAATAATCTGTGTGCATGAGTAGTTGAAATTAGTACTTCTAATACACATTCCTTTGGATTTGGCTCCCCTCTATGAAGAGAGAGTTTGTCCCTGGCAATAGAAAAGCATTAGTTAGTGCTTTAGGGATAGATTTTACCAATAGCCTCATTTCTCTGAAGTCATGAGAGCCAAATCCATAATGACATAAATCTAGCCCTTAGTTATTTTATTATATCACTGAATAGCATGATAGTAAAATACAGTATCTCATGTATATATAATACCTTATATATAATTTCACATTAATATTGAAAATGCCATAATACCAAGGAGTCCTTTAATGAGATTCTAAATGAGATGGGGAATTTTCTCTTCTATAGCTCAGCAAATTAAATCATAGTGGCTTGTCATGAATTGAAGTCCATTGTGGCTACAGAGCCAAGATATTTGGCTTCTTCATAAAAGAGAGTTCTCTGCCAACAATGCTAAGCAAATGTGAGCTAGGTTTCTATTCCTATCTAACATATATTAGCAGATATATATTGACTTATGTCTACCCATAAAGGTATAAAGGTATAAATGTATAAAGGTTTATAGTGACCATAGAGAGGAAACAGACGGAGCATGATGTGGATGACATTATTGAATCAAGATTTTATTTTGGTGTGGTATGGTTTCATTCATATATTACATAGGAAGATAAAGCAATAAACAAGTTATTATATCCCATATGATCAAAAAGAAGAATATGATCATATCAATTTTCTGAATTTTATGCTACCCAAATACTACCACTTGATAGCATAAAAACAATTCACATTTCCACAGTTTTAAAGTTCACAAAGTATAGGTATTATTATTTAAATTTTGCAGAGACTTTATATTCCAATATTTACATTCCCAGTACCTAACACAAAGAGAGTGCTTTAATTAATGTTCATTAAATGAATAAATAAATTAAAAAACAGATCATCTGACTCAATATAGAGTACTTTTTTCTATTATTTGAAAACTGTACAAGTTACATCAAAAGACAAACTTCAATTGCTTATAAGGACCAATGTCAGGGCCAAAGAATAGATGATGAAACACATTGGTTCTGAGGTGGGGAGACAGGTGACTCAATGGGTATAGAATGCAATATGCACTGTGAGATATGATCACCATGGTTTGGTTTTATCATCTTTTTTTGTTACCAGAAACCATCAATAGAGGGCGTCAGTATGTCAGGAAATAATTATGATGTAAAAATAAAAAGCAATAATAAATTTTTCTCTAAAAGAGAATATTTTATTGATTTCAAAATGCTACCCAATTCATGACTGCATGCAATTAAACCTGTCAAGTAGGTGTATATAGTGTAGGCATTATTATCCCTCTTTTACAGATGAGGATACTTGGGATGGGGGAGTTAAGTAACTTACAACCCAGGTTTTTGGACTCCAAGATTAAAATTCATTTGGGAAATATTTATACTTCTTTTTTTCTTTTTGGAGGGCAATTGGGGTTAAGTAACTTGCCCAAGGTCACACGGCTAGGTTTTTGTTTGTGTGTGTTAAGTGTCTGAGGCTAGATCCGAACTCAGGTCCTTCTGACTCCAGGGCCGGTACTCTACTCACTGTGCCACCTAGCCGCCCCAATTTGGGAAATATTTAACAAAAATAAATTTAAAAAGCAATATAATATAGATAGTGTTAATATGTGGTCTTTTAAAATCAATATGTGACCCCCAGAGATCCTTACACATAGTTTTGTGAACCCCAATTTCTATGAATTCAACCCCACTGTTCTAGGCAACCCTCTCATCAATGTTTAGTCATGACCTCATTTGGGTTTTTCTTGACAGAGATGCAGGAGTGATTTGCCATTTCCTTCTCTAGTTCATTTTATGGATGAGAAAACTGAAGCAAACAGGGTTAAATGACTTGCCCAGGGTCCCACAGCTAGTAAATATCTAAGGCCACATTTGAATTCAGGAAGATGAGTCTTCCTGGCTCTAGGCCTAGTATTCTATCCACTCTACTACCTAGGTGCACTGAGCAAACCCTAGAGCATGCCTGCACAACCTGCCTCCCACAGCCCACAGATTATACAGGCCTGTTCTAGACTGTAAATTATAGAAAAAGTACTGACCTACATTAGTGGGACTTTTGTCAACCAAGAGTTCTCTGCACAAATGAAATCACAGGTGTAGCCCCTCTACTAAGTACAGTTGGTAACATAATTGAATAAAGCACTGAAATTGGAGTAAGGAAAACTCCATTTCAAATCCTGCCTCAGACACTTAGCAGCTGAGGTATCCAGGACTAGTCATTCAATCTCTCTCAGCCTCTATTTCTTCATCTGTAAAATGGGCGTAAAGTAGCACCTTACCTCATGAGGATCAAATGAGATGTGCTTTGAAAACATTAGCATTTCTACTAAAGGAAAAATCTTTGTTAGAAGACAATTTATAGTTCTAAAGAGGAAGTATAATATTGAGATTGGGGCAGACAAGGGGTAAACAGATGAGATAAAGAGTAGGAGCAAAGGTATAAAGTGGAAAATTAACACTTGGCAGCACTTTCCACCCAGGAAGCAATCTGTCTGCACCATAAAGTATGGTCAATCATCTGGGCAGATCAAGGTGCAAGCTACTATCTATTGTAACATTTCTCCTCCCTAACATTGGTATTATGAAAACCCAACAGCAGTTTTCTTCTATACTAGCTATTGTCCATCCCACCAGCCCCCTGTCTTACCCTTAGTCAGCTACTTTGCCTTTCTATGTGCTGTACTAGTATCACTCACATTCATTCCATAACCCAATCCATCACCAAGTCTTGTTTCTACCTTCACAATATCCCTCATGTATGTGCCTTTCTCTTGACTCAAACAGTCATCACCCTGATGCAGGCCCTCAGGTTTTCGGACCTGTGCTATTGCCTTTTGGTTGGTTTCCTTGACACAAGTATTTCCTCACTCTAGTCTATCTTCCTTTCTGCTGTCAAAGTGACTCTTCTAAAGCACAGGTCTGACCATGTCAGCCCCCTACTCAATGAACTCCATCATCTATTATTTCCAGGATCAAATCTAAAGTCCTCTGACTTTTAAACCCCTTCACAATCTGCCTCCTTCCCACCTTTCCAGTCTTCCTATACTTTACTCACCTTCATGTAATCTATGATCAACAACAATGGACTCCTTGCTGTTGCTTGAATATAGTACTCCATCACGTGACTCCATGCCTTTTCTCTAGCTATCCCTCATACATAGAATGAATGCTCCTCTACTTCTCTTCAGCATCCTGGATTCCTTAGCATCCTTCATGACAGCTAAAAAGCCACATTCTTTGTGAGGTTTTTTCTGGTGCATGCACACACCCCACTTCAAAGATTTCCTTCCAATTGTACTGCATATATCTTATATATACATAGTCTCTCCCCACCCCCATAAGAATATAGGCCCCTTGAGGACAGGGACTATGTTTTTACCTTTCTTTGCATCTTCAATGCTTAGTATAGCTCCTGGTACATTGTTGTTGTTTATCCATTCAATCATGTCCAATTCTTTATGACCCCATGGATGACAGTGTGCCTGACCCTTTTATCTTCTACTCTCTCCTGAAGTCTTTCCAAGTTCATGTTTGTTGCATCTATCTATCTCATCCTCTGCCATCCCTTTCTGCTTTTACTGTCAACCTTTCCTAACATCAGGGATTTTTTCAATGAGTCTGGTCTTCTCATAGAAACTCCTTAATAAATGTTTATTGATGGTGGTGGTGGTGGTGGTAATCACAATCATGAATTACTTCTGACAGTAGATGGTATTTGTCCTTCTTGGTTGTTGTTTTGTTCGTTTCCATCTACTTTGTATGCAACCCTTCTTATCCTACTACATGACTTTGTGTCCTATTTGAAGATAACAAGCAGAGGCCTTTACTCTAAGGCAAATTTCTTTTTTTTTTTTTATTTGAAAAGTGGATTTTATTACCACGGGACACCATGGGACTGTCGGGGTACATGGTCACCCAAATCAGACAGCCCCTTTGCACAGACAGTATGCCGGTTTTATAGAGGTTCCATAGCCTGAAACGTAAACTGAAATTACAGTGATGTAAGCTGAAACTCCAATGATTGGTCAGTATACATTTGAAACTACAATTAGTGATTGGTCAGTATACATTTGAATTTCCCCGCTGGCGAGAAACCCTAGGCTGGGATTCCCAGCCACAGATTAATAAAGGGTAAGCAAAGGGTGGGGGGTTCTGCCTATTTACAGATTAAACAAGGTGGAGTCCTCTGTTTTACAAATCAATGAAGAAAAGGTTGGGCTACCTGTTTTACAAATCAAGGAAAGGGTGAGTGGATTTGTGTCTGACTTTCGGGAAGGGCAAAGTGACAATGGGGGAAGGGCAGAGTGGAGCTGTGTCCAACATTCCCTACTCTTTCTTGTAGGTATGTCAAGCCTTTGACATGGCTGGGCTCACATCTAGGGGTCACATCTAGATTACCCAATTCTGTTCCTAAAGGATGGGGGGGGGTCCCTGATAATTAACATTAATGGAGTTAACACTGGATTTGACAAATTGTAGAAAACAATTAATGAGATAGGGTCTTACAATTAGGACTATGATCAGGGGGAGGAGAGGCTAATACTAATACCAAGGCTGATATCAATCTAGTGAGCCAGGGGTATGTCCCAGGGGAACAGGGACTGATACCCATTCTCAGAATTTTTCCACCTCCCTCTGTCCATTAGCAATATTCTGGCTTACCAACTTCAGACTCTCCCTTAACACTCCAGAGTTGTTGCACAGAAGCAACAAGCCTCACCAAGGACTGCACACAGGCCACCTAAGAAGGTCAAGGCCTCTGTGGTTCTGAAGAACCACCTCTGCCAGAGAGTCCACCTGTCTTTCCAGGGCTGAGATGGACTCTCTTTGTGGGAGAGGTCAATATTTACCAAGGCAAATTTCAGCATGTCATATTCAATATAGCAAGGCCCCAGACATTGGATAGGAAATAAATAAGCCAATGCACTGTTAGGGAAAACCAGGGCCATCATGCAATCATGAAAAGGGAGACCTAGTTATTGAACATTGAGAGAGAGAAACATTGAGTGTAAGGGAACAGTAATGTGTCAATAAATTATTTTAGGCAAAAAAAAAATTAGATACATTCTCATTAGCCACCACCCTGATTGAGATTAGTGGTATGAAATTAGTCTTATATAAATTAACCTTATATAAAAAGCAGCGTTAGAATCTGATCATTTTATTTTTGCCACTTATACCTTGTAAGGGTTATGGGATTTAAAGATCTTCCATGCCCCATTGGACTTGCTGACAGCAGGAGGGGGCGGGGCAAGAGGAAGAGGAAAGAAAAGCTAGAGTTCCTGTGGGGACTGTTGGTGGCCGAAGCAACAGCAGCTGCAGCAGTAACTGTGGAGGTAGCAGTGGAGGCGCAAACCCCTTTTTGAGCCAGCCAGAATTTCTGCTAAGGACTCTTGTTGGGGACTGCCAGGGACTGGAACTGCGGAGGGCCGGAGCTGTTGTGAGCACGCTTCCTGGACGCTGAGCAGTTGCTGTGAGTGGGGAGAGAAGGACCTTTGCCTGAGGTAGCCTGTTCTGTTTTGAAGGCTTAAGAATGTGGTTGGTTACTACATTAACTACTTGTGCCAATTTCATAACTACTCTGATGGCTTTGACTTTCTGGTTTTGGGACTCAGTTATTTGATATTTTAATAAATTCTCTGGCTTTATCCCCCATATAGAGAGCCTGATATAGTTTGTGATTAATAACTACATAAGCCTATTTATAATTGCCACAGGCATAGTGAATATTGCATTGTTAATACATACCTATAAAGTGAAATTCCATGAAGTTTTGCAGAATGGAGAATGATATGGACTTGAGAAATCTCTACCTTAGTTGTGTAAAATGCCACTCTTTTCTTTTGTGCTTGTGTGTCCACTTTGGGAGCTTTCCATTTTGGACTGGCTACAGGAATATGTGACCTGTTCCTAGGAAACCAGGAACCCCAACTCCAGTGACCTGTTAGTTGAACTGAATGGACGGCTTTAATGGCCAAGATTGGTAACTACTGAACATAAACTGGCCCCAGACTAAGCTAAACTTTTTTCTGAGAGTATCTAAGACTATCCCCTCTTCTTTCCCCAAATACCTCCTTCTCTATTCACAAGAGCACATTGCCTAATCTCAAGAAATAATACCGGGGCGGCTAGGTGGCTCAGTAAGCAGAGCACCAGCCTTGGAGTCAGAAGGCCCTGAGTTCGGATCCAGCCTCAGACACTTAACACACACAAACAAAAACCTAGCCATGTGACCAAGTTACTTAACCCCAATTGCCCTCCAAAAAGCAAAAAAAAAAAAAAAGAAAAGAAAGAAATAATACCAAGGGAAGAAAGCAGTACTCTTACAGAAGAGTTCTATGTCTGTTCCCTGGAAGAGTACAGCTCCCTTGGGGACCCTCTTCTCTGCCTTTACATAAAACACAGAAATGTGTGTCCACCTTGATAATGAAATTAACCATCCTAAGCAGTCTATGATAAGGGTGTTACTCTATAGAATGGTGCCCGAAATAGCTATTTCTAACTAGTTTCCTCCTTCCAATGTTAAGGGTAAGGAGGGAATTAATACATTAATTCAACAAATTAAATTCCACAGACTTTTTTTTTTGCTTTTTGGAGGGTGGAGGGCAGAGCATTTGGGGTTAAGTGACTTGCCCAAGGTCACACGGCTAGTAAGTGTTAAGTGTCTGAGGCCCGATTTGAACTCAGGTCCTCCTGACTCCAGGGCCGTTGCTCTATTCACTGAGCCACCTAGCCACCTCTATTCCATAGACTTTTTGAAGAGTTTGCTGTGTATAAGGCATTTGCTAAAATATGGTTATACAAATACATAAGGGAAACATTCTCTGAGCTCAAGGACACCTCAGTATGGACCACGGTGATAATAGCTTATGTATGTTATCTCATTTGAGCCTCACAATAACCCTGTGATGTAGGTCCTATTATTATTCCCATTTTATAGGTTAGGAAATTGAGGCTATACCAACGTGATAGAGGTTACATATGTTATGTTAATTGATCCTCACAACAACCTTATGAAGTAGATGTTATTAATACCATTTTATAGTTGAGGAAATTGAGAGTTGTCGAGTAACTTGCCCAAGGTCACACATCTAGTAAGTGTCTAACTGATCCTAAAAGAAATTGTTCCAGTGGTGCTATGAGCCACAATTGAAAATATAGGGAGAGACAAAGGTAAATAAGTTAGGAGAACCAGTTGAATGTACATGCTCTAAAGTCTTGCTTCACAGTTAAGACTAAGAGAGTAGTTAGATTATTATAGCATTATTTGTTATTAGAGAATGTATCCTGCACTAAATCCTATATCAATGGCTAATTAGAGAATGGAGGAAATCACATGGACTCAAAAAACACAATAGCAACATACAAGTTCTGTAAAACCCTCTCAAGCTGAAAAGGCAAGTAAAGGCCACACAACAGTCTGCCTGTCACCCAACAACTAGCCTAAACTCAGATGGGGTCATCAATAAAAAGTTATAGATTGTAGGTAGTTAATATTTTAGTCATGGTAACTCGTGAAAACTATCTGCTAAGGAGCATTTGTCTTTTAAGGATTGTCTATCACATTAAAATATAACCTTCTTTGAAGGCAGGAATTGCTTTTGCTTTTTTCTTCATCTCCAATTTGTAGCACAATGCTGGCACATAGCACTATATAATTCATTGGTTGGTTGAGTGATCAAGTTTAGAATTTTCTTCAATGAAGAAAGAACCTATCCCAATAAAATATTGGATCTATCATAGATCCCTATTGAAGTAAAGTGAAGTAGAAATTGTTATTTGGTAGACTACAAACAAATAATATAATCAACCCAACTCAAACTAATGTCTATAAGAATAAAGACACTAAGTTACAAAAGCTAATTTTATAATAATCATGATATGCAATGGAAATTACTGACCCTAATTAACTGTCCATGTAAACACTCATAGATCTCTCAGGATGCTATTTGATCAAAATCTGAGATTTCACTGGAATGGGGAATTGAAGCATGAAAACTCCTTTAGGACAATTCAAATGGAAAAGACTTTTGCAACTTATGGTCCCTAATATTTTCAAGGCACTAAGCTAAAAAAATGTGAGACACTGTGAGATTGTGATTTGCCCATGATCACATACTCAGAATGATGTCAGAAGCAACAATTCGAACCCAGGATTTCCTGACCCTAGACTTCCACCCCTGGCACCCCAGACTCTGAATAATTGAGCTTTTACCTTATTTTGCCCAGAACCAAGTCACAATGTCAGTTTCCAACTATTTCCAAATTATATGGCCCTCTCCCCACTTCCCTGCTTTCTAACACTAGCTCCTCTTTATATATTGTCTTCATCTATTAGAAGGTAAGCTCCTTAAGGGCAGGGATTATATTCCTTGCTTGTATCTGTAAAGCTTAATAAATGCTTTTTCATTCATTCATTCATTCATTCAGTGATTCTCTAAAATATTATACCAAGCTGTTCTTCATCCTTGGTCTCAGGATCAAGCATTAGATGAAGAGATGACATTGATGTGACAGAAATATTTGAAGATAATAATAGTTCCACTTCTAATAAGTATTACGAAAATCTATAAAAAACTGTAATGTCACAGCAAATAGAAAAAAATTAGGATATTATTTAGTGGAAAGGAGAGAGGGAGAAAGAGGGAGGAAAGGAGGAAGGAAGGGGTAAAAGAGGGAGTGAGGAAGGAAGAAAAGAAGGAAGGAAGGGATAAAAGAGGGAAGTAGGGAGGAAACACCTTTAGGGTTATGCAAATCAACATCAAACCACATATTTTTATATAATACCAAAGAGCATCTGTAAATATCACAATGATTCAACTTTCATTATAAATAAGTAATAATTCTACAGAAGTTCTCTACAGATCCCTAATGCTCCAAATTAAACAGGACCTTACAAAAATGCAGTAAACTTGCCTGGATGTTACATTGTGGATGTGTTTTCCTTTGGATGCACCAATCTTTTTATCCACATATGTATTTACCCAAAAGGAAGACAAGGGTCCCCAACCATATTCCCCAGGTGGGTTAATTTTTAAATTTCATGGCATCTTTAATTTGTGCACAAGTACCATCTAGTGGCAAAGCTTGGCCACTGCAGGCTTATGAGCCTTTTCCAACAAAGACTGAGGATTGATACTATTTTGTGAATAATTGTTGCTTTTCTTAATTACTTGTGAAGTTGTGTATTGTACTATAATTCAAAGAATTAGAGTGCTATTTTAGATAGTTTTATAAGAGATTCTGAATCTTATAAGCAATTAATAAAATGATGTCTCATGGAAATAAGGGGTTATCAAGGAAAATATATCAAAAGGCATAAAGAAAAGTCATCCTGTGAATTTTAAAATAATGGTGGAAATAGATTGCCCATATAAGTCCTTTGGAAAACAGAGAAATCTATTCAGAATTGCTCTGCCACTGAATTAAAACATTAAGAACAAAGATAAAGCCAGACTGTAGCTAAAAGGTTTGAGAAATTTCCAATTCTATGGATGAAATTCATTATGATTTCATTGAACTAAAAAACTTAAGAATGATGAAGTCAGTAGAACTTAGAGAGAAATTAAATATGAGCTGAGAGTGGTAGTGATGAATATGATAAGAAAAACTTGAATAGCTTTAGGGAAGTCATTAATGAAAAGTTTATACTTTATGTTAATTATAGTAGTAATGGAAGATGTTTGTGTATAACATTTTAAGGAGATTACTTTAACTCTAATCTTCTCTCTGGTTTGTATGGTACACTCAAACGGACAGTGACATCATATGAAATCTCAGTAGCGATATGGGCATGAGAGAAAGGTAAGTATCAGGAAATGTCATTATATAACAATATTACATTTATCTGCATGAATATTTATTTCATTATTCTCCATACCTCTAGACTGTAAGACCCTTGAGGGATGGTGTCATCCTTATCTTTGTATTTTTAGTACCTAAGAGTGTCTTGTATATAACAGATACAAGAAATATCTGTTATGATGAATTGAATATGAAGGAATTGATAGTGCTACATTAGTAAATCTATATGTTGTGATCTTTTTCCACTGAAGACAAGACAAAAAGGGATGCATTTAAATTCTATTAGGACTTAGGTTAGAATTTCTGATTATACGTAATACCACAGTACAAATCAAGAAAATAAAAAATTTATCTACAAATAAATTGATATAGATAGTATTTGTAGAAAATGTTATGTGTGATAAAAAATAATTGCAGATAGATTATAAAATTTATAAATAATAACCATATAAATGTATTTTCTAAGAGAAAATTTTGTTGAACTTGGGGGCAGCTAGGTGGTACAGTAGATAGAGTGCTGGAAAATTAGTTTTCCTATGGTCAAATCTGCCTTCCAACACCTACTAGCTCTGTGGCCCTGGGCAAGTCATTTAAGCCTCTCTGCCTCAATTTCCTCATTTTTAAAATGAGCTGGAGAAGGAAAATGGAACGAACAATAACAAAAAATGGGTGTTCCTACAAGTGCACAGTTAGCTATCTTTCTGTGATATTGAAATGTTGAAATATTGAAAGCAGGGAGATAAACAAGATAATCTCAGTTCCTTGACTATATTTTCATTGTCAGAAAAAATAGGTAAAAATCATTCTAACCCCATTCTAACCTAGTACCTCATTTTGCCTTTTACATGGCAATTTTTTTAAATTTAAAAACAATTAGATTAATTCAGCACACTTAAACTGACACATGGAAAAAGTGATTTTCTTTACAATGTGATATATTACTACTATATATGCAGATGTGTATGATTCATTATAAAAGATAAATAGCATTATGGAAAAAAACTATAACCAACTTTTGGCAATAGTCAAGCAAGAATTGAAAGTAATTTTTAAAACAGTAAACTCCCCACAGGAAGTCTATAAACTATTTTAAAGACAACTTCCCGGAAATTCCATAGAAAATACACAGTAAAGATTTAAAAACATAATGTGAACTAATGGAAACACTTCATGGTTGCCTAGCAAAGGAAAGAAAGCTATTTGAGATGAAAAGGACAGAAAAAGAAAAAAATCTTTTAAGATATAGAAAGATTAGCCAAATGAAGAGAAAAGAGAAGTCATTGGACTATAGCAGTTCAAGTACATACTAGAAACTGGATGATCCAAAAAGGAATTTGAGGAACTCAAAGTCAATAATAACTTTTTAAAACCTCTTGAATATAGATTTCTATAGCCTCCAAGGAAATTAAAATCGTGAGTCACACAAAGTAAAATGGATAAGCACACAGTGAATATGAGTAAGCTGCAACCTACCTAACCAGCAAAAACAAAGAAAAAAACAAAGAAAAATATATGCAAAAGAAACAGTGTAAAAAAGTGATCAGAATGCTATATGAGAAAAGGAGGTGAGCTTATCATGTAGCATGTACATAGGTTGATGCAGACATCCTACATACTGTACATACAATGTTAAAAGAACTAGAGGAACAATCTAAGCACATTGGGTAGACCATTTGTTGAGAACTGATTGAGGTTCATAGACAGAATTTACCCAAGATAAGTAGGTATAGAGGGGTTGTAATCTTTAGCATTGACCACATATCTGTCAATGAAGTCTTGATACAGTGTCTCAGAGCACCCCTGAACTCACAGGACAACATCTTCAGCAGATGGATACCATGAAGTTAAGGTACTCTGCTGCTCTTTATCCCCTAAAACTGTTGTTTACATTATAAAGGGTGTCAAATTCTGAGGCCCACAACATTCTTGAGTATGTCCCTATACCAGATTAAAATATAGTTCCTATCTGATTTTTAGGTGGGGCAGCTAGGTGCCACAGTAGCTAGAATGCAGGGCCTAGACTCAGGAAAACACATCTTCCTGAGTTCAAATCTGACCCCAGACACTTATTAGCTGTGTGACCCTAGACAAGTCAGTTTATCTCAGTTTCCTCTGTTTGCCTCAGTTGCCTCATCTATAAAATAAGCTGGAGAAGGCAATGGCAAACCACTCTAGTATCTTTGCTGAGAAAACCCCAAATGGGGTCACAACCAGTCAGACATGACTGAAAATGTTTAAACAACAAAAATCTGATCTTGATGTAAAGGTAAAATTGTGTCCTCTTCTGTGGCAAAAAAGAAAAAAGAAAGAAAGAACCTTTAACCCACTATTATATTTTATGAGCAGCTGAATTAACCATTACCTGTATCTGGGATATAGTTAAAGGGTATCGGAATAAGATCCAAGTAACGCCTTCACTGCAAGGTGGGATAGTAAGGGAGCCATCATACACCCAATAATCACGCAGGAGAGGATCTGTTTGTTTTTTAAGAGAAAGAAAGAAAGAAAGTAATGTGTTAAACAAGAATAATTATAAATAGCACTTACACAGTGCTTTAAGGTGTGCAGAGTGCTTTGTAAATATCATCCCCCTTAATCCTCACAAGAGTCTTATATGGTAGATGTCTTTATAATCCCCACTTTATTTTTTCCAAAATTTTATTTTAGACTCAAACACCAGAACATGAATAGAGAATAGAAAAAAAAAAACATATCATAAACTTAAATTTTGGAACTTAAATAAAAAAGTTACAAAGAAATAAAAACATGTCATGTGCATAGCAGAACATAAGAGAAGATTCAAAATATGTAACAATAAATTTTCATTTTAAGAAAGTCTAGATGATAAATACAATCCCCACTTTATTGATGAGAAAAGTGATGCTGCGAGGTTAAGTGATTTGTCCAGGTATGCATAGCTAGTGTCTGAGGCAAGATTTGAATCTGAGTCTTCTTGCCTCTGAGACCAGCACTCCACACACTGCCACATAGTTAATAGGGAGACCAAATAAAAGGCTATTATAATAATCTAAGTTTTTAGAAAACAACTACTTTTAAAATATACTTGAGACTTTCAGAAGAGTAATTCTCAACCTATTTCTTTCAAGTCATTAGTGACACCAAAAGAACTCATAGATGATACCTATTTCATTCTTCTAAAATTTCATGGAGAAAAAAACTTGACAAAAACCTGTGATAAATATGATATGCCATTTCTTTGAAATCAATCCATTTATTAACATGGGTAGCTAAGAAAGACATAATCCATCTCCCCAGGGGAAAAGACAGAGCAATGGGAAAGTGCCAATCATCATTTCAACACACAGAAGAGATGGGGAAGTTGATTATACCTGAAATGTTTAAATGAAGGGAATCAAATTTCCCTTATGTATGGATAGTCTTCTGGAATATCAAGGAGACTACAAGTTTTTAAACAGTTAGGATTTTTTCTAATTTTTTTCCTTTATATTCAAGAGTCAGCTAAATCAATCAATCCACTTGGTGCATTTTTATTGTATATAACAATGCTGATGATAGAGATTCCATTCCCCTTTCAGTGAATTGTTTGTAGACGGTGCTTAACATCTCTCTAAGATGTTTACTCACTACCTTGGATGAATGGTCTCTAGTGAATGGCAAAAGAACATCACAGAAAAGAATCCCCAATTTTATATCTAGGAGTGAGTAATGTATAAGTGACACTCTTTTTTTTTCCCTTTGGAGGGGGAAAAACAAGGCAATTGGGGTTAAGTGACTTGCCCAAGGTCACAGCTAGTTAAGTGTCTAGTGTCTGAGGCTGAATTTGAACTCAGATCCCCCTGATTCCGGGGTTGGAGCTCTATTCACTGTGCCACCTAGTTGCCCCTATAAGTGATATTCTTGAAGTTGGCAAAAACTACCTTTAGTGGGTTCATTAGTCCTAGCTACCTTACCCAGTCTTATGAAGATAAAATGATAAGCATTGTGTAACTAAGATATGTCTCATAACTATTACTGTTGCTATGATTATTTTTCCCATTATTTATAGAGCTGACAAATTCCCTATCCTATTGGCAAAGGGTTACTCCCATGTTTGTTAACTACTGGAATTTGGTACATGAATTCTGTTAGGTGTTATTCAATGAGAATTTATAACAATTTTTTTAAAAAATTCAAAGGTATAAATTCAAGAGAAAGCATAATGTTCACTTATACTTTCAGTTACAATTCATTTTACTAATGTTAGTATATTAAGACCACTTACCTGGTAACAAAGTGTTTGGATTAAAGCAGGGTATTATTTTAGTCTTCCCCTGGGGAAAAAATAGCACTAATTTATTTCATGTTATTTTCAAATGTGAAACATGAAAAAATACAAAATACAGCGTCTGAAGACTTTTCAAGAGACATTAAATGAGTCTAGAATATTCACAACTTTCTAATATTTAGTGGGGTGTTTTCTGACCAGAAATAAATTTGAAGTTTTCATCAAATTAAATCTACTATAAATCTATGTTTATTTCTAATTCTCCTAATCATTTTTTTTCTTCTTAATTACCAAGAGGCAAACTTTCTCCAGGGATAAAAATGTATGGAGTCCAGAGGCCTTCTCTTGATGCTAGATTTGAATTTAAGGAAAAGATCTATCCCATCATTCAAGGTTTTACATTTGAGATTCCCAAATGATTTGCTCTTGTGCTTATGATTGAAATGAAAATTTGTATGTACCCAAAACTGAACTTTAAAATATTAATTCTTTATTCAAAGCAAGAGAGTTCACATTAATGTATCAAATTGAGTTTGTCCACCTTCTGTGTATTACATTGAGATATCATCTATACCTCCAAAAAATTAAACTCAAGTCCAAGAAATGGACTCAGATCATTATTTTTCAATAACTAATACCATAATAGCTGAAGGATAAGCATAAACATCTTTTACACTCCCAGTTATTTCAATCAAATATGAAGCAGGATGAGAGGTGCCTCTTCTCAACCCTAGGCATTTAGACTGAAGTGGTCATAAGAATTTAGTCTTGCCTAGGTGTGCCCTTTGAAATCCACTCTTCAAGTAACCCCAGGCTAAACAAAGGAGACTCTTGGCTGCACTTTAGGACTTCTTGATCTCTCTGAAAGATTCTAGACTAGAAGAAGACCCCACAAACTTAATCCAGAGTGGAACTGAAAAGATCTTAATCTCCAAATTAGTTATAAAATGAACCTAATTCCCTGAGAACCTTTTTTTTTTTTTTGCTTTTTGGAGGGCAACTGGGGTTAAGTAACATGCCCAAGGCCACACGGCTAGGTTTTTATTTGTGTGTGCATTAAGTGTCTGAGGCCAGATCCGAACTCAGGTCCTTCTGACTCCAGGGCCAACACTCTACTCACTGCGCCACCTAGCCACCCCTCCCTGAGAACTTTTAGACCAAATAGGCATTGTGCCAACACCATACCCTAATACCCCCACAAAATAATTATATATGACAGCAATACAAGACTGAACTAAAGGCCCACTTTAGCCCAAATAAAATTCCAAAATGGTTTCAGCATAGACCTGTAAGGTAATATGACCTGTTCAAAATTTGATTCCACAATACAGTTAAGACCATTTTCCTATGACTATCATTCACCTGAATAGCATTTTTCAGGTCAGGTTAGTATAATCACAGTAATTTTGTATTGTCTTATTGTACTTTTAATGCAATTTTTTTTATACTTGCCTCACAACTTCTGCTGATTTATACATCTCATACAAGTTTTGTTTTGTTTTGTTTTCTCCCCTTTTAAAATAATGACTTACCTTGTACTGAATATCCTGGAGAACATCAGTCACTGCCTTCAAGCCAATGTGTTCTTTTCCTATCTGAAACATAATGAATAAAACATCCAAAAATGAAGATTTACATTTTGCACAATGTTATTGTACAGAATATTATAATAAGTTAATGACCTGACGTAAGTGGCATCTCTTTGGAATAATTCAATTACTTCCACATTAGTAACTATGCCATAGTAGAGTACCTTCAAACAAGATTAAGTGGTTAAAGTCTAAAAAGATCCTACAAAAAAAAACTGGCTTCAGGAAGACTCATCTTCTTGAGTTCAAATCTTGCCTCAGATACTTACTAGCTATGTGACCCTGGGGAAGTCACTTAATGCTGTTTGTCTCAGTTTCCTCATCTGTAAAAATGAGCTAGAGAAGGAAATGCTAAACCACTGTAATATCTTTGACAAGAAAACTCCAAATGGAGTCATGGAGCATCAGACATGACTGAAATGACTGAAAAATAATAATAATACTTAAATAAAACCAAAATTTTAGCTAAAACTGGCATTTAAAACTGGCAATAATTATATATCAAATGGGCAACAATTCATTCTAACTTCCTCTTATTGTATAGCAGAGAAACCATGTCCTATGTGACACATCAAATCATAAGATAAAAATATCAAAGACACATAACATTTTGCTTGTAAAATATTCAGAAAACCCAATGCAACAAAAGCATAGTTAAACCTTTTTGTTTTTATCCATATCCCATCCCCAGTTTTACAGAGCAGCAAAACAGAAGAATTTTTTTTTCCCATTTCCATTATTATTGTGGAAGAACAACCCCAACAACTAGATATATGGGGCAACTAGGTGGCACAATGGATAGAGGGCTGGGCTTGGAGTCAGGAAGACTTAGTTTCCTAAATTCAAATCTGACCTCAGAGACTTACCAATTGTGTGACCCCAAACAAGTCACTTAACCCTGTTTGCCTCAGTTCCTCATCAGTAAAATGAGCTAGAAAGCAAAATGGCAAATAACTCCAGTACCTTTGACAAGAAAATCCCAAATGGGGTCTAGAAGAGTCGGACACAAAAATCGACTGAACAACAACCAGATACATACTAACAGAAGTAAGTGTAACAGTAAGTACTATGGAAATATGACTGTTATCTTAAACAGTTTAGCTATAGGATTTTTATTTTTAAATTATATTCATAAGAACAGGCTGTTTGCATTCTATTATTTAAAGTTGATTCATTTTTAGTTAAATAAATAGGTGGTTTGTTATTCAGAGATGGGGAGAAGTGAGAGATTGCTGTTCTCATTTTTTTGTTGTTTTATCTTAAGAATCTTAATATTTGCCAGCCTAATGAAATGGAAAAAGAGTTGCCTCTGACGCACAAAGATCTAGGTTGAAGTCTTGGCTCTGTCAAGTCCTGGCTCAATGTGAGGCTGGCCAAAGTCAGAATTTCCCAGACCAGTCTCCAAGATGATAAGGCAAAGAATGGTTGCTGCTCTGCATCAGTAAAGTTCTACTACACTGATATCACAGATGAGGAGTGGGGTAGGGTCAATACTTAATTTACTTGGATATCATTTCTAAGGTTAGAAAAAGAAGCACAAATTAATTTCTTTGTTTTTCCTTTTTTCCAGTCAGTTTTTCTACAGGGTGAAGGCAAAGTAATCAAAGTCCATAGAGAAAATGATAGAACAAAACCTTAAAGTGCCATGTGAATATCGGTTATTATTATTAATTATAATAATAATAGCTAATTATAGATAACATTTATTTAGCACTTACTGTGTTCCAGGCACAATACTAAACTCTTGATAATTATTGTCACATTTGCTCTTCACAACAACCCTGGGAGGTGGGTGTTATTATCATCCCCATTTTACAAGATGAGGCAATTGAGACAGACAGAAATTAAGTGACATTATGATTACACCAAAAGGCATTTCAGTCATTAGTTCCTTTTCTAGCATATAAAGGCTACCTATTAGGAACAAAACAGAATGATTTCATTGGCAACTTCCCTTTTTCTCTGGAGTTTTAAGAGTAAAATCTTAGGAAGACAAGCAGAAAAGAAGAAAAACAAGGACTTTGTGTAACCTATAAATAGAATCATTAGTCTCTAAATAATCAAACTGACTTTGATGAATTGTCAGGTCTTCGATATTCTTCAGATAGTTTTTTTTTAATAAATATGGAACTAATTTAATTTTAATCAACAAATGAGAGAAATAGGCACATTTGTAAGAGTGTAAGTGCTCATGAATGAACATTTCCCTATCTATTCCAGCTAACATATTCCTAGACTTCTTTAGCATTTAGCAATCCAAATAATCTGTTATATATCGGTTTCACAATCATTTGAAATATGAGTCTTATTCTCCAATAAGATTGTAAGCTCCTTGAGAGCAAGACCCATATTTTATACTTTGTTTATATCTCATAGCACCTAACATTGTGCTTTAACATGCTTAATAAATCCTTCTTAAGTGCTTGTAAAAGAGAATAATTTAAGTAGATAGATTATACATGGAGAGCTTGCCCAAATCAATGAGATCACAAATCCATCAAAGTATTGAAGATATATTTTCTTTTTAAATTAAATGGAAATGTACCAAATTTTTAAAGCATGAATTTATATCTATCATTCCATTCTAACCTAACATACATGTTCTTAAAAAGGAGTGTCAGTTTTCATCCAGACAAAAACAAACCTTACAGTTATTTATTTTTTTAAAGCAGGAGCAAATTATTAATTCTTTTGAAAAAGTTGTATAAGTAATAAACTTTTAGCTAAATACAATTCAATTAGTTCTGCTGGAAATTCAATAATGACAACCAAGTCAAAATTTTTCTTACAGATTTTCCTAGCCTAGAGGGAATTATAAGAACTAATTAAAAACAGTATAAATAAATGATATTTTTTTTTAAAACCTTAGCTGTTTAATTGATTAACCCAAGTAAACTTACTAGGCCTTAGTTAGGTCATCTGAAAGAACCAAAGGGATCCACTCCTAGGATCTCTCCAAATTCTACACATCCTAAGACTCTAAACAGAAGAGCTGAAGTTGTAACTGCTCACATTTTATGCTTTATGGCTTGCTGCTTTTAGTTTTTAAAATGGGCTTTATACTTTCTTGCTTTTCTCTAACTTAATCTAATTAACTAAGAAGTCATATGATTGGCACATCATAGATTCTGTGGTTAGTCTGAGTTTAAGACCATCCTAAAGGATACTTTCTTTATAAAATAAATGAATACCATCTTAAGAAGACTTTAATTTTCTGCGGTATTTGTACTTCCAGAATAGTATACTGAAGGAACTACTATGAAGGAATAATTTATCTATCTAAAAGAGGTTAAGTCTTTTCTACTAAGAAATACAGCTTTGTGAATCTTGATCTCTAAACATACATACTTTTATTTAAGGCACCAAGGAGTTTGTCTGCTTACTTAATAAAACTACAAAATAAAAATCTAATTGTAAGCAAATTAAAAAATATCATTTGGCATCTCTAAATCATATTATAGTAGACCATTATTCTATAGCTTAATAATAGACCATTTACCTGAACAAACAAAGCAATGATAGCTATTCCATGTGTTTTCCCTACAGCCTCATCAATGCTGCTATAAAGGGTGGAATTCCAGTGGATAAGATGAAGCTGAAAAACAAATGACATAAACAGAAGAAGTTAGTGGTAGATATAATTCACTTGTAATTTGGAAATAAGAAAGGAAACTCTGGAATACCTTAGACATTACATTTCATAAACAAGAAAATCAAAGAAATTGAGAGTTGAAGAGGACCTTGACCCAACCTATATACAAACATATATATATATATATATATACAACCTATATACAAAAGAATTCTTCAGTATAACATACCCAACAAATGCTTGTCCAGACTCTCCTTAAAGATTTCCAAGGTGAGGAAGTCCATTCTATTTTAGGAAATTCTTCCCTACATCAAACTTAAATTTGCCTCATTGCAACTTCTGCCTGTTGCTTCTAATTCTGCCCCCTGGGGCCAAGCAGAATAAGTTTAGTCTTTCTTCCATATTGCAGCAATTCAGACACTTGAAGACAACTATATCCCGATACTCCTCATCTCTTAATATACATCCATTCATCCATTTCTCATATGACATGATCCTGAGATCCTGAACCATCTTGCTTGTCCTACTATGGACACTCTTCAGTTTATCAGTGTTCTTCCAAAAAGTGATTCTGAGATCTGAACACAATATTCCTGGTCTACATGTGACCTAAACTGGGCAGAGTACAGCTGGGATTTTCATCTTCATAGTCATAGATCAGAGGTGGGGAACCTGCAGCCTCAAGGCCCTATGTGGCCTTCTAGGTCCTTCGATGAAGTTTTTTTATGAAGTTCAAGCCTTACAGAACAAATCCTTTTATTAAGGGGATTCATTCTGTGAAATTTGGATTCAATCAAAGGGCCACACTTGAGGCTTCAATGCAATTCAATTCAATTAATTAAGCATTATTTGAATACCAACTATGTCAAAGGGACTGTACTGAAAATACAAAAGCAAAAATTATCCTCTAGAATCACATAGGTCACATTCTACTAGATCAGATAGCAGGGAAAATAAAATGAATACAGATAAGTAAATAAAAGTATATCAAAGTAATCTCAGGGGAATCATTAGCAACTAAGGGATTTTGAAAGGCCTTATACAAGAGATGAAACATGAGGTGATCTTTGAAGGGAGCTAAGGACTCCAAGAAGTGCAAGAGAGAAAAATATTGAACATATGGGAGGAAGCCTATATATAAGTCAAAGAGGTAGAAGAAGTATTGGCATAAAGGGGAATGGCAAGAGGGCCAGTTTGGTCAGAATGTAGAGTACATAAGGGGCAGTAAAATGAAGTCAATTTATATAGTTTAGCACTAGATTGTAAAGGGCTTTAAATGCCAAACAGAGGAGACTTTATCTTTTTCTGATGGAACTAGGGAACCACCAAAGCTTCTTGAGCAGGGCAGGGACATGGTCAGACTTGTTCTTCAGTAATGTCAATTTGGCTGCTCCATGAAGAATTACTTGAGGAAGAGGAGACAGTAGAGGAAGGAAGATCTTGTAGAAGGCTGTTTAAAATAGCCAAGTGAGAGATAATACAGCTGAAGATTGCCTTTATCTTTCTTAGCTGCCATTTCACAATGCTGTTAACTCTTACTGAACTTGTAGTCCACTAAAATCCCCAGCAGTTTTCACACAAACTACTATTAAACCACATTTCTTCTATCCTCTACTTAATAAATCCTTCTTAGTTAGTTGTAAAAGGGAATACTATTTAAGTAGATAGGTTATACATGGAGATCTTGCCCAAATCAATCACAAATCCATCAAATTATTATAGATATTCTTTTAAAATTAAATGGAAATATACCAAAATTTTAAGACTCAGATTTATAAGATATCTATCATTTCATTCTAACCTAGAGTTATATATTTCTAAAAAGGATTGCCAACTCTTAGACAGTTTTCATTCAGATAAAATAAACTTTAGAGTTATTTATAAAAGAAAAGCAACAGCTTGCTATAGTAATAAAAATTTTAGCAAGTATAATTAACTCTGCTGTAAATTCAATAATGACAACCAAATCAAATTATTGTTGCACTTTTCCTAGTCCTGTGGGAGAGAACTAAAGCTGATTTTGTGAAAAACAAACAAACAAATATTCTAGCTATTTAATTGACCAACCCAAGTTGATGATTCAAACTACTACATTTTAAATTATTAGATTTCACAAAGTATTCTGGCCCATCAAGATCTTTGCGAATCCTAATTGTCATCTAGATATCTCTCCTAGCTCTGTGTGTCTCATCAGTAAATTTGATAAGAGTACTATTTAGATCTTTATCCAATTCATAGGTGCAACTATTAAACAGCACAGGGTCAAGTACAGATGTCTGAAGCGCTAGTGACTTCATTTACAATTGATATTGCATTCAATAAGTTTGAAATCGATACAACTATTTTGTTGTGTTTTTGATCATTTCAGTCATGTCTGACACTTAGTGACACCATTTGGGGCTTTCTTGGCAAAGACACTGGAGTAGCTTGCCATTTTCTTCTCCACATAATTTTACAGATGAGGAAATTGAGGCAAACAGGGTAAAGTAACACAGCTAGCAAATGTTCAGGCCAGACTTTAGCTCAGGGTGACTCTATCCACTACATCACCAAGCTGCCCAACTGTACTATTATTTAAATCATATCTCTATCTTTTCTATCATAATATCATTGGAGACTTTGTCACAAGCTTTGCTGAAATCTAAGGAAACTATATCTAAAGCATTCCCCTTATCTACTAGTCCAATAACCCCGTCAAAAAAAGAAATGTGGTTAGTTTGGCATGCCCTGTACTCTATGAAGCACACTGGTTGGCTCATGTTTTTTTCCTTTACTAGCTGCTAACCATTCCATCAATGATACATTCTAGAATTACGATGAATTGAAGCTAAGCTTACTGACTTACATTATGCAAACCCATTCTTTTCTTCCTCCACCTCTTTTTAAAATCAGGGCATTTGATCTTCTCTAGTTCTATGGTACTTCTCCTGTTCTCTATGATCTGTCAAAACTACTTCCATTTTTTTCAGTGCCCCAAAATGTTGTTCATCTGGGCCAGATGACCTAAACTTATAAAGGGCAGGGAGGTGTTCTTTTACTATCTCCTCATTATCTAGGGTATCAATTCCCTATTAGCTATATTTGTTGTTTCCTTTCTAGCCTAGAGGTCATTGTACTTGGCAGAGGGAAATGAGAACAAAATTAGAATTAGGCAGCTTTGCCATCTCCCTTTCATCATTAAACATCATCCCATCCACTCTGAGCAGTGGTCCTATTCCTTTTCCCTTATTAAGCTTTAAAAACCACTCTCAGTTCTCATTAGTGTTTTTTTTCTTTTGCCAACTTCATTTCATTCTGAATGTTAGCATTCCTGGCGCTGTCATTAGAGTACTGGGCCACATTTTATATTTATGCCCCATTACCTGCCCTGTTCCTGTCTTCTATACCAATCTTTTAGAAATCTACTTTGGTTGATGAGTTCCCTGTAAATCCACTTCAATCTCTTGAGACAATTCCTTTTCCTCCTCATCTGAGTCCTTTCTCTAAGAACTTCATTACTGAGAGCTTTTCCATCCCTCCTGGGCTGGACTCCCCTATAAAATTTCAGTCGATGTGTTTCTACCTTTCCTTGCTCTCCTGAAACCAAGGGTGAATTTCAAATTAGGTATCACTTTCTTCTCCTCCAAAACAAATTCTGATTAGTGACCCCTTTCCCACTATTTCTATAATCAACAAGTAGTTCCTCCTCACTGATGAGACTCAGATTCAAAATAGAGTTTCCTCTTATTGATTCTATCACCTTTTGAAGAAAGGAGTTATTATTAAGACAAGTTAATAATTTAACTGCTTTGCTTTTGACAGAGATATAAAGAGTTCTAGCAGATGTCTACATGAATGAAGTCTTTTATCACTACTATAGCATTCCTCCATGCCAGGTGTATGATCTATTTCCTGAAATTTCCATCTATTTCCTTTATTCCAAGTGATCTATAGAATTCTGACTGAAATATCATTTCTGCCTATATTGATCATCATAAAATTTCAACAATATTTTGCTCTCCTTGTTCTGGGATCACTTCACATAACTCTATTGTATTATATAATGCTATCATATCCATGACATATGATACATAGGCTGCTATGTTGACACATGGCATATATGATACTCTATTGACAGTATTTTACTCTACCATTACCATGTACTTCCTTTTCTGCTTAAAGCCTTTTTGATTCTTTTGCAAAACATCAAGATAAAACATTGTTGACAGCCCTTGTCAGGCATACTCCGTCCTAGCCTATTATGACTATCATTCACTCCCATTCTCAGATACCAGGTGTTCATTTCCCAAGTCTATATTTCTCTTCTAAGCCTTAGTGGGCATTACTGAATTCCATTACAATTACCTAGTGGGTATGGCCCTAGGGGGCATGCCACCTTTAACCCTAAGATCTTTAGTTTCTTGGTCATAACTTTGACAATGCTTTCTTTTTTTTTTTGTGGCGAAGTAATCAGGATTAAGTGACTTACCCAGGGTCACACAACTACTAAGTATCAGGTGTGTGAGGCCACAATTGAATTCAGGTCCTCCTGACTCAAGGGCCAGTGCACAAGTTAGCTTCCCCTTAGCAATGCTTTCTTTATTCCTTAAAGCAAATCATTTATAGTCATGTAAAAGCGCAATTGATTAGTAGCTATCATACTGTAAACAAATAAATGGCAAAGTAAATAGTGCACTGGGCCCACTGGAGTCAGGAAGATCTGAGTTCAAATTTGACAGGTCCTCACTGTGAGACCCTGGGCAAGTCACTCCCATTTGTTTCAGTTTCTTCTACTATAAAATGGGGATCATATGATTTATGTATTTACCTCCCAGATCATGTATTTACCTCCCAGAGCATTTTGTGAGGACACAATGAGATATTTAAGCACTTTGTACAGTGCCTAGTACAAATGTAGATACTTTCAACATGTTTATTTTTTTCTACCTTTCTTCCTTTTGAGGAAGTGTTCCATCATGTGATAAAAGATATCAGGATGTTCTCTGTCACGTCTTGTATACATGCCTCCAGAACACTTTTGGTTGTTCTTGAGTCATTTCAATTATGTCTGGCTCTCTGTGATTCCACATTGGGGGTTTTCTTGGCAAAGATACTACTATGGTCTGCACAGAGGAGGAAACTGAGGCAAATAGGAATAAGTGCCTTGCCCAGGTCACACAGCTAATGTGTCTGAGGCCAGATTTGAACTCATAAAGAGGAGTCCTCCTGATTCTAAGTCCAGTGCTCTATCCACTGCACCACCTAGCTGCCCCAGATCTCTTTTATCATGTATGTTAAAACCTCTTGGCAGAGCTTCTACTCCTTTGTTTTATTTTCTCTAAACCTTAGAGAATGATTTCTTGCCTAACAGAACCTATGAGTCTACATGTTCATTATTTCAAGCAACCCGGCTAATCAATTAATGACTGCTTTGTGGCAGGCACAGTGCTAAGTACTGGGATACAAAGAAAGGCAAAAGACAGGCTCTGCTCTTGTGTTCCCCACTGATTTAATTTCCTCCCCTTCAGTGGTATGCCATGTCATGTTTAATTAATCAATAAAAATTTATTAAGCACCTATTGTATGTCAGACAAAATACTAGGAAATAGGGATACTCAAACCTTAGAAAGATCCTGGCTGTAACTACCTTACATTCTACTGAAGGGATAAAGCTTGGTCACAGATAAGTAAATATGTGATATTCACAAAATTAATACAACATAAATTCATAGGAAGGGGGAACTAACAACCAAGAAATTAGGAAAGATCTCTTCAAGTAGAGAGGAGGTGTTTGAACTGAGCCCTGAAGGGACCTATAGTTACAAGATGAAGAGGAAGAAAATTCCAGTTATGAACATTATAACATAAGTTCCCAAAATGGGTGATACCAATTCCTGGGGGCACTGGAAAAATCAAGAGGGTGGTAGGAGCCTTGGGTACAAATGGGCGGGGCATTGAATAAAGATAAGGGTGCAGTAGAAGCATAAGAAAAGAGAAGACAATTTTGAAAAAACATTCATACATGTTTTATCTGTTGTGCAGCAAAGTTAAAGTCATGGTGATTACATCATTTTCCAAATAAACACACAAAATGTAAGTTATAACTGATCAATGGTCAAGTTTGCTGAAAGCTGGGGCGGCTAGGTGGCGCAGTGAGTAAGAGTGCCAGCCTCGGAGTTGGGATGACCCGAGATCAAAACTGGCCTCAGAAAATGAGCACACACACATAAATAATGACTAGCTGTGTAACCTTGAGCAAGTTACTTAACCCCAATTGATTTAAAAAAAAAAGTTTGCTGAAAGTTCTTAATAAGCAAGTGTTGGCAGGTGAGTATTTCATACATCATTGGGAAATCCAGTACGCACTGGCAGGAATATGTGCATGTAATGATTTGTATACAATACTATACTATATAGTTATATGATATAATACTATGTCATCAAAATTTCAGTGCAAGAAAAAAAAACACAGATTTATAACAAATCATTAAATTTAAGATGCATAATCTAAAAAAATTTTTGAAATGATACAAAGTTCAAAAGAAATACTAAAGGGTTAAAGAAAGTAGATTTCTAGGGGGCTACTGAGTTTTTTTAAAGGGGTTAGTAGGCCAAATAAATTTGGGAACCTCAGAGTATATACAAAAGCATGGAGGTGAAAGGGGGAAAGTAATTTTTGGGAAACACCGAGTAAGCCAGCTTAGTTATACTTTGAGGTACAGAAAAGATAGCAAGGTGTAGTAATATTGAAAATATAGGATGAAGACAGACTGAATATCTTCCATCTCCATCCCTTTGACTGGTTGTCTCCCATGCTCTCCCAGCTCCCAAATATTTCTTGGAATCCCTGGTTCCCTTCAAGAATCAGCTGAAGGACCACCTTCTACAAGAGGCCTTCCCTTTTGCTAATACCTTCCCCTTGTGTCTGCCTTGTATGTCTGTGTATAAATTTGAAAAAAAAAATTTAAAGAGTTTGTACAAAAGAATGTATATAAATTGAAATTCATCCTGTTGTACAATTATTCTTTTAAGTGAACCTTTTTGGAGATAGCAGGAAAATAGCACATACTACTTCTCTCTCAAATCTTGCTTCCAATTCCAATCATCACTTTCAAAAATTTTATGGCAAGGAGAACAAGCAAGATCAACTATTCAACCAATAGTCATTTCCTTCTATATCTGCACTGTATTCAGATGAGTGAATATAGTCAAGAGTCACTCAGTCATACTCATTCACACCTCATAGGAGTTAGGGACACAGTGCTTCCAAGATTTACAGATCTACAGAAAATCTACAGACATTGTATTAGTCCTCCTTTCATACCAGAGAAGAAGTCTGAATTATTATGTTGTTGAAAGATAAAATATGTTATTATATATATATATAATATATATTGCAAAATTTTGATCATATATATCTGTTGCGTAACAGAGTTAAAGTCATAGCAATTACATTATTTTCCAAATAAACACACAAAATGCAAGTTATAAGTGATCAGTGGTCAAGTCTGCTGACAGGTCTTAATAACCAAGTGTTGGCAGGCAAGCATGTCACAAATTGTTGGGAAATACAGCATGCACCAGCAGGAATATGTGCATGTAATGACTCATTTACAATACTATACTATGTAGTCACATATATATATATATAAAATACATATTTATTTATATATGTATGTATATTTAAATATGTATATATGTGTATATATGTGCATATATATAATGCATTTCTGAGTTTTTAAACTTTTTCTGTATTGTTTGCTGGACTTCAAATTTTTCGGCTCCCACAAAACTCCAAAAAGAATCCCATTTAATTTCTTTTGCTGATCAGTGATATATTGAAACTGCAATGGGGAAAGTCATGATGTGGGAAGGGATAACTATACCTGTTTCTCCAATGTAAAAGTGTTGCTGGGGGCAAGGGTTAGGGTATTACATAACAGGGGAACAGAAATGTCAATATGAATCCTTTGGAGCTTCTCAGCCTCACTGAGTATATATACATATCTGTGTGTATGTATGTTTACATCTCCACTGCTAGAATAAAAATTCCTTAACATTAGGGATTATTTGCCTTTTGTCTTTGTATTTCCAACACCAGGCACATAGTAAGTGAGCCAATAAATGCCTGCAGACTTTATTGTGGAAGGTTTCAAAAACCTAAAGGAGATGTTTTTATTTTATCCAAAAACAAGAGGAAGTTTGTGAAGTTTCTTGAGAAGGGAACTGGTGTGGTCAATGAAACTGAACCCCAGGATTAGACAAAGAGAACAGGATTTATGTGCTCTGAGCACTGGTGTAACTGCACACCTCAAATCAGTTTTGATAAGAGTAGCTTTATTTAGCATTACATTTGCAAGAATAAGCTCACATTCTAGTTAACTGTTCATGTTAGGTAGGGAGGTAATAAAATGTTAAGTTGTCATTGTTAGGCTTGTAGACTTTTTTAATGACACTGTGAGATTATGAATTCCAATGTAAATCTCCAAAAGGAGGATATTTCTAGCATTGGTGAGAAAATGTTATTTTGAAGTGGTGATAGATAATACTACAGAGTATTGTTGTTGTTTTTTTCTCCCATAAGTATGACTGCTTTCAAGTTTATCTAGGAGCTGCACTTGTTCATTGCACGCTGATAAGACTTCTACAAATAACTAAATTCATTTAACTGTTGTATAATCAAGTTGTAGCTACTTACCTGCATCACAAAATTCTTATTAGGAGTAGGTGTACACCAACCTTTTATCTAGCATGCTATTTTCATGACTCTAGTCTCTCAACTATAGTTTCTTACAACTTGGGAATGCTGAGCATTTCAAAATTCAATTTAAATTCCAAAACCATGACTACAGATTCAATTATCATGGCAATTCAGGAGACTAAAAATAATGTTAAAGAAAATAAAAATTGTCAAAGATTTGGTTTTACAATGCCAATTCTAAGGTATTAATTTTGACACTAGAGGGAGCTCTTGCAATCCTCTTAGCATCATACAATCTGATTAGAATAAACTAGCTCTATTAAGTCAGGCTGTAGGCAGTGCCAAATCAGAATAACATTAAAGTTCCAATGAATGTAATTATCAATGAATACAGTCATCATGACAATGTCCTCAAGAAGACAACAGCCCACAATCTATCAATTCATCCTCTGAACAATGACAAATCTCATCTTTTATTCCTGTGAATATAGTGTAAGAATCATGTAAGCAAGAATTAGAATTGATTGCTTTAAATCAACAAGTCACTATTTCTGGAAACCGAAATGTTTTCAGACAGTAGCATGTAAACTTCAACTAGGTATTTTTCCTTAATTCTAATAGCAAGGGAATAGGGTGCTGTTTTTAAAAACAAAACATTTCTTTTATATTTAAACAATTTCTAAAGCACTATCTCAACCTCAATGTCTACCAAATTAAAGGTGTGATCACTCACAAGAATGAGAGTCCTTTCTGGCCTGAAATATTTTAACAATATTTCATATTTGCTAGTTAAAATGCTAAGGATTACCAGGGAACCCAACGAGCCTAGCTGTACCAGATCTTACACTGTATAATAAAGAAGCAAACATCAAAATTACTTGGTACTGGCTAAGAAATAAAATGGCAGATCAGTGGAATGGGTTAGGTACACAAGACACAACAGTCAGTGAATATAGTAATCTACCATTTGATAAATCCAAAGACTCCAACTTCTGGGTTAAGAACTCTCTATTTACAAAACTGCTGGGAAAACTGGAAAATAGTATAGCAAAAACTAGCATAGACCAGCATCTTACACCCTATACCAAGATAAAGCCAAAGTGGGCACATGATTTAGATAAAAAGACTGACACTATAAGCAAACTAGGAGAACAAGGAATAGTTTACCTTTCAGATCTATGAAGAAAGGAAAAATTTATAACCAAGTAAGAGATAAAGAACATTATAAAATACAAAATGGGTGATTTTGATTGCATTAAATTGAAAAGTTTTTGCACAAAGCCAATGCAACCAAGATTAGGAGGGAAGCAGAAAACTTGGAAAGAATTTTTTTTTAACCATTGTATCTGATAAAGGCATCATTTCTAAATTATATAGAGAATTGAGTCAAATTTATAAGAATACAAGGCATTCCCCAAATGATAAATGGTTAAAAGATATGAAAAGGCAGTTTTCAGATGAAGAACTTAAACTTATCTATAGTCATATAAAAAATGCTCTAAATCACTACTGATTATAGAAATGCAAATCAAAACAACTTTGAGGTACTACATCACACCTATAAGATTGGCTAACATGACAAAACAGGAGAATGATAAATGCTGGAGATGATATGGGAAAATTAGAACACTAATGTATTATTGGTAGAGTTGTGAACTGATCCAACTATTTTGGAGAGTAATTTGGAACTATGTCCAAAGGGCTATAAGTCTGTGCATACCTTTTGACCCAGCAATACCACTTCTATGGCTATATCCCAACAAGATCACAAAAACAGGAGGACCCACATGTACAAAAATATAGCAGTTCTTTTTGTGGTGGCAAAGAATTGGAAATTGAAGAGATGTCCATCAATTGGGGAATGGCTGAACAAGTTGTGGTATATGAATGTAATGGAATATTATTGTGCTATAAGAAATGATGAACAGGCGGACTACAGAAAAACCTGAAAAGACTTATATAAACTGATACAGAACCAGGAGGGCGTTGTACACAGTAACAGTCACATTGTGCAATGATTCACTTTGATAGACTTAGCTCTTCTCAGCAATGCAAGGTTGCAAGACAACTCTAAAAGATTCAATGGAAAATGCTATCCACATCCAGAGAAAGAGCTCCAGAGTCTGAATACATGGAAGCATATTATTTGCTCCCCTTTCCTTCTGTTGTTTTGTTTCTTCTTTCTTGTAGTTCCTCCCATTAGTTCTAATTCTTCTTTACATCATGACTAATGTGAAAATGTTTAATATGAATGTATAAGTAGAACCTATATCAGATCGCATGCTGTCTTGGGGAGGGAGGAGGACAGAGAGAAAGAGAGAGACAGAGACAGACAGAGACAGAGACAGAGAGAATTTAAAACTAAAAATCTTATGGAAGCGAATGTTGAAAACTAAAAATTAATTAATTAATTATAAAAATTATATACTGGTAGATAATCATGGTATGGAACTGTATCTGCGTAATCTGTATATTTCAATGAACCACAAGCTCTGACAAATACTATTAAAATGGCAAGGTTTTGAGGACAGACACAGGGGTAGGTTGTGTATCTATTATCTGAAGAGTACCAAAGTATATGTATTGATTAGATAGATAGATACACATATGTATACCTGTATGTATGTAGATAATCTCACTGAGGGATATACATAGATAGATAGTGTAAGCACAAGCAAGGTGGGATCTTTTGTTGTTTTTCTTTTGGAGTTCAGTTTTCCAGGATTATACTAAATTGTAAACATTTGAAGGATTAATCTCCTTTGGACTCTGGTAATCCAAGTTGTAACACGTTAGGTGTTGAGTCATAAAGGTTTTTGTATCTTGTGGCTCTGAGCCAATCAGGTGTTGAGTTTCAAGACCCCAAACTTATGTTCTTGTGCCTTTCTCATGAGTCGAGACATGGAGCAGGAGCAGGGGGCTGCCTGCCTATTAACAGTGGGCTGCGTGTGAATCCAGGCAGGAGCCAGAAGCTGTTGACGCACAGAGTTGCAAGGGGAGGAACCCCAGAGTTTGGGACTTGGCACCAAATTAAGATGGAGGCTTTGCAGCAAGGTAGATCAGTGAGCATGCCTTCCTATCATGCTTTAGGACCCAGAGTTTGGGACCCCCAGGGGGGTGGAGTTGTCTATGATGGGAGTGGGGAGGTGTTAAAACCCCTAGGGACCCACCCTATTAGCTTTGTCACTCAACCTCCCCTCAGGACTTGGAAGCCAGGGCTAGAGCAGTGTTAGGATTTGAACTCTGGCTCAGTCAAGGATGCATGCACCTTAGAGTGCCAGGTGGGAGCATGGAAAGGATACACCCCCAAGAAAACTTTTAGGATTTGGAGACTCTATTTTGATTGAGGGGATTGTAACCTATTGTAACCTAGGGGTGGAGTGTGTTGCATTCTCTGCTAACCCTGGGGATGTGTTGTGCTAGGAAGACCCTGACCTGGGAACCACTGATTATATAAACAGCATTTTGGATAGTACCTGAGTAAGGAGAAGCTAGCCGCTTACTCCCCAAAGACTTTTACCCCAAAAGAATGTATTAGGTGAGGGAGTATCCTATGTTAGATATATGTTGTGTGCCATGTTACATACTGGGTATTATGCTATATACTGAATGATATGTTTTGTTTAAGGCTATGTGGCCAGCTTAGTGATGCTATTATGTTGTTATGAATTCTGAATGCTTTAATTTCTTGAATAAGGTTTAGCTTTGAATAGATTGTTCATTATACCTTGCAATTAGACCTTTAAAATTATTCACAGCAGCAGCCTTCAAGTGCACTGTGTTGATTGGGGTGATAGATAGATAGATAGATAGATAGATAGATAGATAGATAGATAGATTTTATATTTATATATATATGTGTATATATATATATATCCATTAGCTTTATATATGTATATACATACTGATAAACATGTATATATATATATATATATATCTAACAGTCAGTGAGACTTAGATCAATATTAGATAACTACACATCTATATGTAAGTATATATATTCAATTTTACATATGTCAGATTTTTGAGCCATTGAAACCCAATTGGACTGGTTAGACTCTCAACCCCCAGGATTGCAGGTATGCTAAGCCTCAACTAGCTTAGAGACCAGGTATCCCCACCCACCCACCCAGCTGCTTTTATGCTGTGGCACAATTTGAGTTCAGTTTCCTGTCTCCTTACCTCTCATTCCTCATTCTTTATTGGGCAATTGAGAGAATACCCAGATTTCAGTGGTTCACACAACCCCCACTGGTGATCCAGCAGTCTCCTCTTGGCATCACATCAGTTCTTTGTCTAAAAACTCTATATGTAGTGCTGGGTCTTTGATGGCAGTGTACACTTTTGTGCTGCTCATGAAATTAAAAGGGCAAGAGGGCCACACTCCTATGCTGTTTCCTCTTTGCATCTATTTTCCCCCTATAACTACTGTCCCTCTGTAGCAATGAAACTTTGGGAGAACAATTCCCTCCTTGTTTGCATTGCACAGACAGACACAGGCATGTGCTGATCTAGGATTTGCATGCTAGAGGAAAAACAACCGTGAGAACACTGAGGGATTGCTAGTCAAGGTGTCTGAAGGAGGGCAAGATGCCAAAAGCATGGGGGGAGAAGACCTCAGACCTTTTTCATACCAAAAAAGGGTAAAAAAAAAAATAACTGTTGGGCCTAAAAAGGGAGATAAAAACAATCTCTGCCCTTAAGGACTTTACATTCTAACAGGGGGTACAATTTGTATATAGCTAAGTACACACAAAAGAAGATGTGAAAGGAAGTGGAGTGTAAGAAGACTAGAAAGGCTAGAAAGGAACTTGCAGACTGGATCAGACCACTTAAGAAGCACTGAGTTTGAGGGTCCTGAGCCTGAGCTATCCCTGAGATCCTGGAACAAAAGAATCTACTCAGCACCACAAGAAAGCAGCAATAGGACCAGTCTAGACCTTCCCTACAGAAGTGCACAGAACCTGATCCTAACATGAAGTCTCAAGACTAGAGGGATGGACAAAGCAACCAAACAAAAAGGAATCCCACCATAAAAAGTTATTAGAGTGATAGGGATGTTCAAAACACAAATGCAGAAGAAAAGAATGACTCCAAAACATCTACAAGCAAAGCCTTAAAAAAAAAAAACATACAGATTGGACATAAATTCAACTAAAATTCTTGGAAGAAATCTAGCAAGAATTTAAAAAACAAGTTAAAATGGTTTTGTCAATGAAATGAGAGTACTAGAGGGAAAAAAACGGAAAAGAAATGAAAGCTATGGGAGATAAATGGAATTAACAGCTTGGTATAAGAGATAGGAATCCTTGCCCAAGCAATGAATTCCATGAAAATCAGAATGGATTGGACAGAAGCCACTGAGTCTATCAGGCAACAAGAAATATTAAAACAAAGTCAAAAGACTGAAAAAAAAGTAGAAGAAAAATGAAGACATCTCATAGCAAAAACTACTGACATAGAAAACAAATCAGGGAGACCTTGATTTATAATGACTCTACCACCGCTTAATATTGATTATGAAAGAGCATTTAAATTGGTTAAAAAAATAAAAAACAACCCTTAAAAGCTCTGTAAATGTTCCCATGAGTTCCAGTTTTTCTTCTGTTATAGCACTGATCACATAGCAGACTAAGTATGGTAATCTTTTTCATTTTATTGTAAATGAAATTAAATAACATTTAAGCAGTTATATGATATACCCTTTAATTAGCATTCCTTTCCCTCTGAAGATAACTGTACTTCAAAACTTAGTTAACAATCAGTGTACATACATCAGTCTGTAGACTCATGTCCATGAAGGGAAATAATTGGCAAATTTGTTAATCAGGGTTTGAACTGTTTACCAGAATCCCTCTGTCAAGATTAATAATTTATTTGCTTAATTTATGCCTTCCTTTCATTAAATCTATTCCTGTCCCCAAGCACATAACAAATGGAAGCACAAAACATACATTCTATTATTTACCTGCACATTGACTAGATGGTTGCACATATTTTGTCAATTCACACATAATTTATTTTATAATAGAAAGCTTTAGAGAACACTTTCCTGTCCTTATCAGTAGCAGCAAGCATGGTATAAGGCCTTAATTAAGAAATCACTTTCACAAAAGTATATGTAGAACCCTGACTCATAAATTTGCTAGCTTTTTCAAGAAGTAACATGGGATAGTTGGAATAAGACAATCTATTTGGAATCAGAATATCTGGATTTGAGTCCAGGAATTAATACTTAAGAGAGTGCTTTAAAATATTTTATCTAGCACAGTGGATAGAGTGCCATGCGAAGAGTCAGAATGATTCGTCTTCCTGAGTTCAAATCTGGCCTCAGACACTTCTAGCTGTTTGACCCTGGGCAAGTCACTTAACCTTGTTTGCCTCAATTTCCTCATGGAGTTATGAAGAGTTGGACACAACTCAACACTGAACACAAATCTGATTTTCATCCACAACACTCTACACTCCATTTCATCCATAAAAAAAGAATAGATATTATTCTAATTAAATAGATGAAAAATTACTCAAATTAAATGTTCTTGTACAACAGATCATAATCTGTTCAAGTCTGCATTTTTCTTAAGATTCCCAATGTAGTTGTTGACAGGGGCAGTTCAGGAAAAGAGGAAAGGCAAAGCAGAGATTCATTTCATTTAAAAGTTGGCAGTCACAATCACCCTGAAATAGCTCCTGCTTACCTTTCTCTCATGACAAAGGTTTTGGCTTGCTGCCACTCACTCTAGTATACTAAGACCCACAGTCTTTCCCCAAACTTCATCCCCAATTCAGTCCTCATTATGAACATACGCTTAATAAAAAATAACAATGAAATTATCTCCGTGTCTTGAATTGGCATTTGCCATTAATTTTTCTTAATATAGCTGCCATTCTTTCATATTAAACAATCTTATAACATCATTAAAATTTCCACATAAATCTTTTGAAGAAAGACTTTTTTGACTAAAATATTGCTGTAGAGCTTCACAAATTGTGATTCCCTGAAGCTCATTAGGAAGACATATCATTAATACCTGACAGACATTAATCCTAAGATGCTTAACTCAGAACAATGGACAAACTTCATAAAATTATGAAACTAGAACTACACCTCTAGCCTTAGAATCATTTATTTTTTACTAAGAAAAAAAGTCTGATGATTTCATGTCAGTTTAACAGTAGGCTATATTAAAAATTAATGAGAAGTTTCTTTATTAACATAAATAATATGATAGTAAAGCACCCCAAAGAACACTGGAAACTGAAAAAAAAATATCAATGACTTCAAATCTTTGCTTCCAGTCATCCTCTGTCTTAAGCCTCAGTTCTCTTTCAACTATGTATCAGATGTTTCAATTTTGACATACATTATCATTTCAAGTTAAAACATGCTTAAAAGCAAATTCTGAAATTTCCCTCTTTGATCACAATCTCCTGTCTTTCTACTAACTTTTGTATGCCCTCAAGTCCACTTCATACTCTTCATACTCATCATAGCCCCTGACACCTCAACTCTTCCTTCTATTTCCAGTCTATCCTCCAATTTCTGCCTTCATTTACCTTCCTACCAGCCTACAGTTATCCACTCTAATAGTACACTCACTTCCACCCTGGAATCCCTTTCCACTGCTTTTTTTATTACTTGTAGCTTGATAATTGTAATCCCAGGAAAACTTTACTACACTATATTCTTCCCCTATTCTCACTTCTTGGAGGAAACTTTGCAAAAGCAAGTCACAAAATTGTGCTAATTCAATCCAGTACAAATTCATATGAAACATGGGCTAACTCTGGCACCATTTTCTGAAGGTCAGGTCTGTTACATTGTCATATTTCCAAGGTTCTACGGTAGCCTACAATTAGCTCAAGTCCCCATTGACTTGTGTCCCCTAGAACATCCAAATATTTCACCTCAACTCTTGGGGAGCATAATCCCCTACATGTATCACTCTGGCCTTTGGGAAAAGGAGGGAATTAGGTTCATAGCTTAAGATTTGGAATCACTGTTGCTTTTTCAATTTCTGGTTGTTTTCCAATGTTCATTTTTCAGTTTCTTTGTCAAAATAGTCCCACCAAGTTCAAGTTCAAAGCTGCAGGGCTTCCCTGTGAAACTTGCCATAATATCTAGCCTGGAATCTTGGACTCTTCAGGTTGCTGGGAAGAATTATTCCTTGCACCTAGAATTGAAAAAGACAACTGAAACAAGAAAACCCCAAGCCTGTTTCTCAGTCACATGGACCAATGAAAAGGAGTGGTGGCCATCATATACTGAATCCTTCACTCTTATTAGTCATGAGTACCAGAAAAGAGACACTATATTCTGTCAGGTAACTTTAAAGATGCAGATAGTTTCAATTACACAGCCCATGGGAAAAGGCTCCTCCCAACCACGTAGTAAGCCAATGCAGAATGTCCATGCATTTGCCCATTCTCCTGTCTCCTAGAAGCCCCTCAAGCACCTTGCATATGGGCAACTCCCTCAACTCCCTTTTAGGCAATCTAGGAATGTACCAAAACTCCATTACACATTCTTCTAGTCTCAGCTGGGCTCTTTCTTCTAATTAACAATCCTCTCATTTCATTATTATTCTATTTCAAATATTTTCCACACTTCCAAAATTCCCAATCCCCCCTAAGTCCCTATATTTTTAATAAGTGACCTTGACATCTATTAACTGAGAAGAATGAGGTCCTTCTTCCTCAAAGTCTCTAAATTGATCTTTCTTTGTTTTTCCTTTTCTCCTTTCCTTCTGTCTCACAAAAGGAAATAGTTATCCTCCTTAATAAAGCTAACTAACCCTTCCACCTATGCCTTTGATTCTAATTCCCCCTGCCATCTCTTAGAATTTTCTTGATTATCCATTCTTTGTCATGTTTCCCTTCCCCTTCACCTCCAACAACAAAAACCTTCTCTTGAACCTTGAGCTACAGTGTTCTCTATCCCTCTCTAAATACTATTAAATTTCTTGAAAACATAGTCTTTATTCACTGACTCCATTTCTTCACCACTAACTCAATTCCTTTTGAGCTGGCTTATGTCCCCACATCTCTTATGAAATTTCTTCACCAAAACATCATCAATATTATTCTAACTTCCTCATCAAACAACCTTTTCTCCATCCTTATCTTCTTTAATGTCATTTTAGCGTCTGTTGACCACCAGCACCCCAGCTTATCCTCACCCTTCAGTCTATTCTAAGTTGACTTCTATGAAAATACTCTCTCTACCAGATTGACATTTCTGATTCATGAATCTGATCACATTGCTTCACTGATTAAAACCTTCAGTGATTCCCCATTTCCTATTAAAGTCTTAACTTCTAAACTTGATATCAATACCTTCCATAATCTTACAACTTTTCTTTTTAGCCTTACCTCACAAGTACTCCTCTTTACTATAACCAAAATGAACTATACTCTACTCTCTAAACACTTTCCTCAAGCCTGTCTCTCTGCCTTTATTTTTATGCTATCCTATACCTAAGAATGCCTTTTTCCTTTTCCTTTCACACGCCTCCAAATCTCTGTTTATTGAAACTCCTTCAAGAATAGGCTCAAATTTTCTCCTCAGTGGAGTTGAGCAGGTCAAAGGCTTGGCCACTTGTCAAATGTGCTGTAGAAGAATATCTTGTTTAAGTATGGGTTAGATAAGGTCACCTCTGAGATCCTTTCTAACACTGAATTGACATCACCTTCATCAAAGTCTTTATTGATGCCTCCAGTTAAAAAGGACCTCTCCCTCCTGTAATAGAACTTTACCTGTACTTACATTTTGCATTTATCTTGTCTTATTTTGCATTCCAATTATTTGTGTGTTCTAATGTCCTTTTATAGAATATAAGGTTCTTAGGGTCACATCTTGTTGATTTTGTGGCACACTATGTGTCTAACATGGTACTTGAAAACACGGCAAAAAATGAAATTGAATTTGGTCCCTGCTGTTGTTATTACATTTGAGTTCCCAAAAGAATAATTATTCCTTTGGCAACATTATGAAAGTTGAAAGTTAGTTGTTTGTTTGTGGGGGGGGGGGGGATGATTAATTCAGACTTGCAAAATTGAAATTGAGGTGATAACAAAGCATCTAAGTGGAAATGTCCTTTAAATTGTTGGAGAAAGGGAACTAGATAATGGGTAAAAAGGTCAGTGTTGTAGATAAAGATTTAAAATAATCAGCTTAGATATGCAAGCTGAAGTTACGAAAAATAATTAACTCAAGGCCTGACCCTGAACCACTAGGAAAGGGCCAAAGACTGAGCCTTGAGGACTGCACACAATTATGAAATAGGGGGAAAAACCATCAAAGGAGACAGAGAAGTAATCACAGACAGGAATTTCATCAGAAAAGTTCAGTGCCACTGTGGGATGCCAAAGTAGTGAGACCTTCAAGAATACTCATCAATCAATACAGTAAAATAGTGGAGAGAAATGAAAGAAAATAAGGAATAAGTTATGACCACTAGATTGATGTAGTGCCAACATAATATTCACAGTACCAATAGTGATGGTATGCCAGTCACAAATATGCCAGCATAGTTTTCAATCACAAAATATAACAGACTTTCCATATAGAAGACAGAAGCAAAACATGTATTCAAATACCAGAAAAACCAAATCCCAACACCAAGAAACCAAATCCATCATAGCACCATAGAAGTTAATACATTACAATGCAGCAGGGAGTCACACCATTCTTTAGTTTTCCCACAAACCAGCACTCATATGCCTAGCTGTCTGCTTGCCTATCATCCTCTCTCCCACTGTCTAACCGCTCTGACTCCCACCTTCCTGTGGGTTCTGCTCCACCCTTCAGCAAACTCCTCCCTCCACAAGCTCCATTAGGGGGCAGAGAAGATCTTCAAATCAGGGGAAGTCTTCAAATTCCCTTAGGCTTATTAAGAAGCAGAGAAGATCTTCAAATTACCATAATCATTACAATTAAGTAGAAAGGGAGCAGTTTGTGACCTTCAACAGTAATTTTTCAGCTGACTAAAGGTATAGAAATCTGTAAGGGAAAGAAAGAAAGAAGGCATAAATAGCAAAAGAAGACATTTAGTGTATACTATTCATTCTAGAGCTTTTGCATGATGTAAAAGAAAAGAAATAAAACAATGACTAGATGAGGAGTCAATATCAACTAAATATATGTTTTCAAAATTGGAGAAATTAGTGTACATTTAGATTTGATTAAGGGAAAAGCAGTGTAATATAATGCAAAAATTATAAGGCTTTGGGTCAGAAAAGCTGAGCTCAAGGCCCAGAACTTCTATTTATGAGCTATGAAACTTTTAGCAAATCACATCACTGCTCTTAATATCAGTTTCTTCATCTGTAAAATGGGATATACTCATACAACACACTTCACAGTTTTATTGTAACAGAAGTGCTTTGTAACTTTTAAGGGTTTTAAAAATGTACATTCTTTCCAAAGGTTATCTGCCTTTCCCTTGTCAGAATAATTTAAAAGGTCTCTTCCTATTGAAGTTAAAATTATCATCTGAAAAACTCATGGGGTTGATTTTTAAAAATTAAAACAAACCATAGGGGCGGCTAGGTGGCGCAGTGAATAGAGCGCCGGCCCTGGAATCAGAAGGACCTGAGTTCGGAGCCGGCCTCTGACACTTAATCCATACGAACAAAAAAAAACCTAGCCGTGTAACCTTGGGCAAGTTACTTAACCCCAATTGCCCTAAAGGGGCAGCTAGGTGGTGCAGTGAGTAAGAGCGCCGGCCTCGGAGTTGGGATGACCCGAGATCGAATCCGGCCTCAGAAAATGAGCACACACACACAAATAATGACTAGCCATGTAACCTTGAGCAAGTTACTTAACCCCAATTACTTTTTTAAAAAATAGTCTTTACATGTAATTGGGGAAAATATTATTAAAAACCAGTTAACATAGAAATTAAGGTTTCTTGATGGGTGCATTTCTCTGTGAAGCAATCCCATATGAGGTCACTTAATCAAATCCAAACATACTAATTTTTCCAATTTTGAAAAAATCTTCAGTTGATGTTGATTCCTCTTCTAGTCATTATCTTTTCTTTTACATCAGGCAAAAGCTCTAGAATGAATAGAATGCACTAAATGTCTTCTTTTGCTCATTATGCCTTCTTCCTTTCCTTCCCTTACAGATTTCTATCCCTTTACTCTACTGAAAATAAATAGTATGCTTTGATCTGTATTCAGACTTTTAGTTCTTTGTCCAGAGAAGGATAGCATTTTTCAACACAAGTCCTTTGGAATTGTCTCAGATCATTGTATCACTATAAATAGCTGTCATTCACATTAGCTCATTGTACAATATTGCTGTTATTCTGTACGATGTTCTCCCAGGTCTGCTCACTTCACTTTGCATCAGTTTGTGTAAGTCTTTGCAGGTTTTTCTGAAATCATCCTACTCATCATTTCTTATAGCACAAAAAGTATTCCATCAAAATCACATACCATAACTTGTTCAGATATTCCTGTATTCATGGGTATCTCCTCAATTTCCAATCCTTTGCCACCACAAAAAAGAACTGCTATAAATATTTTTGTACAAATAGGCTCTTTCCCCCCTTTTTAAAAATCTCTCTAAGGATATGATCTAGTAGTGGTTTGGGGGAATCAAGGGGTATGCACTGTTTATAGACCTTTACACATGGTTTCAAATTGGTTAGCTATCTTTAAAAAAAATCCCTTCCACATTAAACATAAATAAATTCAATTATAGAGTAATTTCAAGTCTGAAACTTGATTTGGAGTTTCGGAAGAAAAATATCAAGGACTATCCCTGTCCTAATAAAGGCAGCATAGTCTAAGAGAAAGATAACTAGGCTTAGAAACCTAAACTCAGGTTAATACCTGATTTTTCCCTTTACCAGCTCTGTAGCATTTACCAGCTATGTAATTCATTTAACTATGCTAAGTTTCAGGTTCCTTGTCTATACAACAAAGAGAGTAATATTTGCTCTGACCATTTCAAGTAGGTGTTGAGAGGCTCAGATAAGACAATGCACATGAATGCATTTTATAAAATTTATTATCTTTTATTGATGTAAATTGTTATTGAACCCTCATAATATTCTCTGGAAAAATCATTAATTCCAGAAAAAGGAAGAAATTTATGAGAAAAACAATTCTAGCTACTTTTACTATTTAGTAATTAAGAGAAAGGATAAAAGTAAGCTTCAAAACTTTAACAACAAATATTTAAGAGAAGGTGAAATAGACGGTAATTGTTTAAATGAACTGTTTAAGTAAGCAGATTAGGGGATTAAAGAACTAAATAATAGGCAATAGAGAAGCCATCTGTCTCTCAGCAGATAAGGACCTAATTACATACAGTAATTGGTCCATCTACAAGCAGATAAACTGAAGTAATAATGTATATGACTTTACAGTGGTGTTAAATTTTAAAATGAGTTTTCCAGTAAATCACATAACTATGACTTACAGAAGGACATTCAAGGAGCAGATAGATATAATAGTAACAATATGTTATAAGGCACATATTCTTATAGTCTAAGAATGGAATGGATAATCAAGAATCAAGAATTCTATCTCCAGCCTCATCACCTACTTGTTATATTGCCTTAAGCAGGCATTAAACTTTTCTGTGCATTTTCTTACAGGTAAATGAGAGACACTAATACTTTCCATTAGAAAAGCTTAAATCCTTTCAATAATTAAAATACTAATACTAAGGTCAAGTTTATAGAGTTTTGAACCTTAATGCCTCTCAGAAAAAAATAAAAAGAGTATTGGGTATGTGTCATCTCCACAATAAACTGAAAGAAGGTCAAAACTTGCTGTTTTTCATCATTCCTAATTTCCTCTTGTTATTATTTGCTGCCCTCTTTAGGATCAGGACATGAGACAATTCTTTGATATACCTTGTATTGAATAATCAGCAGAAGATGATCCTCTGGAAATTTTTGCCTTGATAAACTAAGAGTGGGTAAAATTGAAGGCAAATTTTATTATTTCAAAACATTTCTGTGCTTAAAGGGAAACCAATGGCATTCCGTATTCGCTGATTTGGGATTAATTTCTGCAGTTCTCAGAAAACATTGTGGCCTACCACATTAACAATTCTGACTGCTAATTCTGCCATCAAAATGATATTATCCTGATGTAACAGGAGTAAGAGAAGGGCAAACCTATACCTCTTATTTGGCATAAATAAAGCTTTAGCCATCTAATTAAGAACAGCATTTTGCATGAAGTCACAGGCCACAAGAACTGAGGTTGACTGTTGGGGAGGAGAGAGAAGAAAAGAAGGAAGTTATTGAATGCCCATAAGGTCACAGAGTCTCAGAGATTTTGACCTGATTAAAATATAGGGAAAATAGGATATAGAAGTTGTGCCAGATTAGTGAAGTTCAGATCCTAGAACAAAACTCACAATGGGATAGATGAATAGGCTGCTGACCAACTGATAAGGAGGGTATGAGCCAGCAGGGATGAAGAAATCACGACATTCTGTGCTATTACAGCTTCAATCAAGGTTAAACTGATAACTACAAGCTATGAGCAGTGGGTGACTGAGAGCGAGAAGAGGAAATGATGTGATTCACAAGATATATACCCAGGCTACATGCAGGATTTCCCTGGGCTATAGAGAATTTACAGCTTTCCATAATTTATAGGTAGAACCTGCAAAGAAACTTGCTCACGCTTCTCTAGGGAAGAGAGGAGTGAGAAGATAACCATTTTGAAGAATGGATACAAAGAATGTTCCTATTGTTTTTTTGTTTTCATATCTATTCCAATTAAATACTTTTCCTACCTCTAAACTATTGTTACCTTGTTCTCCATTAGCACAGTAGTAACTGAATATATCAACCTAAGTTATCTTGAGAAGTTCCCAGTATCTGGGTAGAGACTTAGCAAGCCATAACAGGGGATTCCTGAAATAAATGAAAATAATGAAATGATAAAGGTTTGTCAACGGGTCTAAGAACTGGAAGTAGATAAACAATAGATAGAAACAGAGATTTAGAGAGATGAATATGTAAAGATATATACTTCTATATATCTCTCTCCTTATCTCTATAGATATACATGATAATCTATGTGTGAATAACTCTGTATATGTGTGTATACATATATATGTATATATATGTACATGTATGAATCCATACATAATATACTAAATGGGTATTGTATCCCCCCCAAAAAATAAGATCAAAATGTAATATAGTCATTTAGCTTGATTATGTCTATAACTTTGATAGCAGAGATATAAATATATGTTCACCAATACTGGCAGTATTCCTTAATCAAAAAAAAAAAAAGTGTGTTTTTCATATGGTTGCTTTTCTCTTCAGTTGTTTAAATCCCTTCCTGGCATTAAATTATACATTAACATTTCCAGGCCTCTAGAGTATATTTAGTACAATATAACAGGTAAAGCAAAGAATTAATATCCCTCCATATAACATTAGAAACTGTTCTACAGATCTAGATCATACATTATCTTTCAAGATATCTGGAATCATAAGAATTGACCTTAACGATCATCCTGTCTATTACCCTCATTTTTAGATGAAGAAACTGAAGCCCTGAGGAGTTGCCTAAAAAGCCTGCCCAAATTGAAATTCAAGCAAGCCAATTCATTTGATCCCAAAAGCAATCAAAATTATAATGAAACTTTAACCTAAATTTTTTGTTTGAGTTTTAAAGTCTTTTTTTGCGTAAAATACTATTACAGTTTTTGTATTCAAATTTTTAACATTCACAATAAATTGTGTCTACTTAACACAAAGGGTAAAGGAATATTTAATACAAGTTTCTAATTCAAGAACTTTTTAAAGACGGCTACACTGTGCCAAAAACATTTATATCAAAATGTCATAGATAAGAATTATTTTTCTAATTATTCTAACCATTTATGAAAAAGATTTTTATATTATAATGTAGGCAATAGGCCTCATTTTATGAATTATAACTATCTCCAGTGAAAATCAGAACTTTCTCAATTAAGCCTTGAAATTGTACTTCTAAGAATTGCCACAAGAATTGTTACAGCTGTTAGCTGTGGATAGAAAAAGTAGTGACAAAAACATACTATACCTTTAAGGAGTTATGCAAAACTGACTGATTTGAACAGTCACAAACAGTTTCAAGAATAGAGACAATCTAATTCTGAATGCGTTCTTTTTTAAACACTATTAGATGAAACTAGGGGAGGTGGAAAAAACCTCCTTTTAATGGAGACAAAACCAAACTGAAAAACTACATCTGTGTTTTTCCCATGAAGTCCTTCATTATTTATACAAGTTCTGTGATTTATTTTAAAACCATAACAGTCTAATCCAGTACTCTTGTTGCCAAAGAGGTGCACAAAGGACCATTCTTTCACAAACCAACTACAAACCTCATTGCTTCTTTCGATGAAGAAGAGAAGCCAAGCCCTCATCTTCTGCATTTCTCTGTGCCTAATCTAAGACACATTCCTAATCTAAGACACATTCTCCTGCCGACTTTGGCCCAAGAATGCAATCATCAATGGTATCGAGACTGACCCAGTCAAATATGTTTTACCAATGAAAACATTTTAAAGGGCAGTACAAAAAATCCTGGGGTTTAGGCTAATAGTGACAATATAAAAATGTGCCCATGTTCCTCTCTTCCAGTGACAAGGTAAAGCCCTTACCTAACTTTTAATGACCATTGGGTGTGATTTGTTTTACTAGCCAAAACATAAATGAGTCAAGAATAGTGTACAATGGATGTTGTACAGCAAGACCATATTTAGAGAATCATACATACTTGTGTTTCTAAGACTGGATGCTTCAAAGCACCCTACAACAAAAATTAAAATAATACATTTCTAAAGCAGGAGTCATAGATATACTTGTGTTTATTCTGATACTGAAAACATTTTTGAAGATACCTGTTTAACATGCATACCAAACTGTTGGTAATTTTGTCTTAAATTGGGCACAAAAAAATGAGGATGTTGTCCTTTAAAAAAAATCAGATGAGGAAAATTGGAACAGCTGGAGCAGATATAGTAATGACTACATGCCTCCTCTTTAAAAGACAGACAAAGGAGATGGACAAAAAGAGAGAAACCAACAGGATATTTGAGTGACCAAGTGTGAAGGCATGCATGGATACACTGAGAGCTGAGGCTCAAAGCCAGATGGCAATAGAAAGCTGAAAGGAGATGTAAAAGCTTAAGCCAAAAATCAGAGATGTGGCTTGTGCTACAAGAACTTAAGAGATTCTTGAGCCTTTTAATGTTCCAAGTAACCTGCAAAGGGATACTGATGAATTATTTAACACTAATAATCTTGAAGCTAGATATATGGAGAAATATACCAGCTTGATAGAAGTATATATACTTAGAGAATTTTTCTTTCTTCTCATGCTTACTAAAGATAAGAGGTTTTCTCTCTCTCTCTCTCTCTCTCTCTCTCTCTCTCTCTCTCTCTCTCTCTCTCTCTCTCTCTCTCTCTCTCTTTTGTGGAGTTAACAGTGTGGTGATGCCTATGGACCCCTCCTCAAAATAATGTTTTTAAATACATAAAGTTAAGTACATTGGATTACCAAAGAAATAAATTATGTTGAAATAAAGACTTATTTTTTTTCCCTATCAAATCACTGACCTCAGCCCATCCCACACCATCTATCCTATGGACCCCAGGGTAAGGAAATGCTTTGTCATCCCCTATAGATGGTATTAGCACAACAGGAAAAGCAAAGTAGACAAACGTCTACAAAATTAAGATTGGAGCAGGTGGGTTTTTTCGGTGGGTGAGTGTTTTGAAGCAGTCAATTATATTCAACCATGGTATTTAAGTCCAAGAAAAAAATATTGAATTTTTCTGATGTACAAAAATTACTGTTACTGAGTAATTACATATAAGGAGTTAAAGGGCCAGAACAAAAAAAATTATTAAAAAGAATGATAAAAACTGACTTTTAGGGGGGGTGGAGCCAAGATGGCAGAGTAAAAGCAAGAAATTCTCTGAGTTCCCACTCCAACCACCTCCAATAACTGTAAAATATGACTCTACACAAATTTTAAAGCTACAGAAACCACAAAGTGACAGAGAGAAACAAATCTCATACTGAAGGCAGCCTGACAGGCCAAAAGGAAGGGTCCATTGCACTAAGCTGGGAGCTGAGCAGAGTATGGTGTGAGCCTCTTAGTCCCAAACCTGGCAGCCCTGAGCAGTGGCACAGACTTGCCAGAGCAGACTTCAAGAGAGTTAAGGATCAGCAGCTGTGGCCATTTCTAGACTTCTCAACTCATAAACACCAAAGAGAAAGTTAAAGGTCAGTGGGGAACTCTGTTGGAACTGGGTGATGAAAGAGCCAGGTCTAGCCCTGCCCCCAGGGCAAGAGATGGCAGAGGCACAGCAACTGCACCTGCTGCCTCGTGGCTGCCTCTGTAGCTCCTGGACATCAGATCACAGGGGGACCAAGCAACCATTCAGAGGGTAATTGCTCTTGCTTTGATCTGCTTGAATTTGGATTGTGATCTTGGGTAGTAGTCCTGGGGTGCATGGCCAGTGTGACAGAGCTCATGGTGGCTGTAGAGACAGCTCCCTCTTCAGACTTCTGACAACATTTGTGAAAACCCAAGTGATTTGGGACAGAGCTCTCTCCATTCTGGAAGCAGACTTCTACCATGGCAAAGATCTCAAAAGTCAAGTAATTGGCTGGCAAGATGAGCAAACAGAGGAAGTGCAATCAGACAATAGAATCCTTTTTTGGGGACAAAAAGCATCAAGACATGGAACCAGAAGAAGTCAACGAAGTCAAACTCCTGCATCAAAAGCTTCCAAGAAAAAGATGAATTGGTTACAGGTCATGGAGGAGCTCAAGAAGGATTTTGAAAACCAAGTAAGAGAAGTAGAGGAAAAATTGGGAAGAGAAATGAGAATGAGGCAAAAAAATCATGAAAAATGAGTCAAAAGCCTGCTAAAGAAGACCCCCCAAAAATGCTGAAGAAAATAACACCTTAAAAAATAGACTAACTCTGAGGGGGTATGGGGGAGGATATAGGAGTGAGCAGATTGGGGAAGAGGGTATACAGTAGGATCACTGTTTTGAGGTGGTGGGTAGGGGAAAGATGGGGAGAAAAATTGTAACTCAAAATCTTGTGGAAATGAATGATTTAAAATAAAAATAAACACAAAATTTAATTTAAAAACAAAAACAAAATAGACTAACTCAAATGGGAAAAGAGGCCAAAAAGCCAATGAGGAGAAGAATGCTTTAAAAAGATTAATTGGCCAGATGGAAAAGGAATTTCAAAAACTCACTGAGGAGAATAATTCCTTCAAAACCAGACTGGAGCAAATGGAAGTTAATGACTTTATGAGAAATCAAGATACTATAAAACAGATCCAAACAAATAAAAAAATAGAAGGCAATGTGAAATATCTCATTGGGAAAAACCAGTGACCTGGAAAATAGATCCAGGAGAGATCATTTAAATATTATTGGACTACCTGAAAGCCATGATCAAAGAAAGAGCCTAGAAATTACCCTTCAAGAAATTCTCAAGGAAAAATGCCCTGATATTCTAGAACCAGAGGGCAAAATATAAATTGAAAGAATTTGCTGATTGCTCCTTGAAAAAGATCCCCAAAAGAAAGTACCTAGGAATATCATAGCCAAGTTCCAGAGTTCCCAGGTCAAGCTGAAAATATTTCAAGCTGTCAGAAAGAAACAATTTGAGCATTGTGGAAACACAATCAGGATAACACAAAATCTAGCAGCTTCTACATTAAGGGACCAAAGGGCTTGGAATATGATATTCCAGAGGTCAAAGGAGCTGGGACTAAAACCAAGAATCACCTACGCAGCAAAACTGAGTATAATGTTTCAGGGGAAAATATGGTCATTCAATGAAATAGAAGACTTTCAAGTATTCTTGCTGATAAAAAAGCTGAACAGAAAATTTGACTTTCAAGTACAAGAAGCAAGAGAAGCAAGAGAAGATAAACAGGAAAAAGAAATCATAAGGAACTTATTAAAGTTGAACTATTTACATTCCTACATGGAAAAAGGATAATTGTAATTCATGAAACTTTTCTCAGCATGAAGATAGTTGAAGGGAATATATATATATGTGTGTGTGTGTGTGTATGTATGTATGTATATATGTAGATGTATATAGATATATATACACACATATATGTATGTATAGGAGTGTATATATGTTTATAAATACATATGTGAGTGTGTGCATGTGTGTACATATATGCATAGACAGAGGGCACATGATCGGTTGAATAAGAAGTGATGATATCTAAAAATAATGTTAAGAAGTGAGAGAGAAATATAATGAGAAGAGAAAGGGAAAGATAGAATAGGGTGAATTATCTCATATAAAAGAGGCAAGAGAAAACTGTTACAATGGAGGGGAAGAGCAGGAATGTGAAAGGGAATGGATCAACTTTACTCTCATTGAATTTGGCTTAAGGAGGAAATAACATACACAACTTGTTTGGGTATCTTACCCTATAGGAAATTAGGGGGGAAGGGGATAAGAGGGGAGATGATAGAAGGGAGGGCAGATTGGGGCAGAGGGTAGTTAGAAGCACAAACTTTTGAAAAGGGATAGGATCAAAGTAGAAAATAGAATAAGTGGAGAACAGGATAGGATAGAGGGAAATATAGTTAGTCTTTCACAATATAACTACTATGGAAATGTTTTGCATAACTACACATGTACAATCTATGTTGAATTGCTTATCTTCCCAGGGGGGGTGGGCCAGAAGGGAAGAAGTGAAAGAAATCCAGAAATTAAAGTTAAAAAAATTGTTTTTTACATGCAACTGGGAAATAAGATATACAGGCACTGGGTATAGAAATCCATCTTGCTCTACAATATAATTAGAGGGGGATGGAGGATGATATAAGTCAGAGCAAATTGGGGAAAGGAGAACTCAGTAGGTTTGCTCTCTTGGGGTGTGGGGTAGGGGAAAGACAGGGAGAATTTTTTTTTTTTTGCTTTTCAGAGGGGGGAGGGCAGGGCAAGGGATTAAGTGACTTGCCCAAGGTCACATGGCTAATAACTATTTGATTTGGATTTGAACTGGATTTGAACTCAGGTCCTCCTGACTCTAGGGCCAGTGCTCTACTCACTGTGCCAATTAGCCACCCTGCAGGGAGAAAATTTGTAACTCAAATCTTGTGGAAATGAATGTTGAAAACTAAAAATAAATTTTTAAAAAAACTGACTTTTATAATGGATTTAAAGTTTACAAAGTGTCTTTTATGTAGAATAGTCTAGCAGTTAAATAGTCTGAATTATATGGATTTCTTTTCTATTTATGTTTGCCTGTTTTATTGGTCAACCAACCATTTCTGGATGAATGAATATGTAGATGAAGGAAATTAATTTTAAAAGTAATTATTAAATATTTATGGGGGGACAGAGCCAAGATGGCGGAGTAGAAACAGCATGTCCAGGCCACTCTGCCCCCAGATTACCTCCAAACTATGTAAAAGGGGACTCTGAACAACTTCTGGAGACCCAGCACCCACAGAACAACACAGAGAAGCTAACCTCCCGCTGAGGACAGGCCAGCAGCCCTGCAGGAAGGACCAGCGCAGCGCTCTGGGAGCTGGCAGCGCAGTGCACAGAGTGCGGGCAGCCTGAGTCATGGTTTTAGCCCCAGGGCAACAGGGCCAGCAGCTGGCTGGAGGGATCCCAGAACACCAGCAGCTGTGGCGATTCCAGAATTATCAACATAGACATGCCCAGGACAAAGTGAGAGGTTAGTGCCCTATGGACTTTGGGACCAGTATTTGGGGAACATGTCAGCTTCCTCCCCTGGGGGATAGAAACCACTGAGGAGGCATGCCATTTTGTAGTTTTTAGGGGCAGCTCCAGCTCCTGGCCTGCGAATTGTAGGGAGATCCAGCAATCAGTCTTGGGGGGGTAATCGCTCTTGCTTTAATCTCCCTGGATTTGGATTGTGATCTGGGGTGGAGGTCGTGGGTGGGTTTCCAGCTTGCCAGAAATGGAAGTTGTCCCCCCACATGTTCAGGACGAAAGTTCCTCTGTCTGGCGGCAGAGCCATACTGTGGCAACAAGCTCAAAAGTCAAGTAATTAAGTGGCAACATGCTAAGGCAAAGGAAACAAATTAAACAGAAAAATACAACCCTATACTCCTACTCTGGGGGCAAAGAGGGTCGAAGCATAGAGTGGGAAGAGGAATGTGAGGTCAGAAGTCCTGCTCCAAAAGCCCCAGGGGAAAACATGAGCAGGTTGCAGGCCATAGAGGACCTTAAGAAGGACTTTAAAAATCAAATAAGAGAAGTGGAGGAAAAATTGGAAAGAGAAATGAGAAGGATGCAGGAAAAGTATGAAATGAGGGTCAACAGCCTGACTGAGGAAAACAACACCTTAAAAAATAGACTAACTCAAATGGCAAAGGAGGCCCAAAAGGGCAATGAGGAGAAGAATGCCTTAAAAAGTCGAATTTGCCAGATGGAAAAAGAATCTCAAAAGTTCACTGAGGAGATTCATTCCTTCAGAGTTAGACTGGAGCAAATGGAAGCTAATGACTTTATGAGAAATCAAGATGCTGTTAAGCAGATCCAAACAAATGAAAGATTAGAAGGCAATGTGAAATATCTCATGGGAAAAACCACTGACCTGGAAAATAGATCCAGGAGAGACAATTTAAAAATTATTGGACTACCTGAAAGCCATGATCAAAGAAAGAACCTAGAAATCACCCTTCAAGAAATTCTCAAGGAAAACTGCCCTGATGTTTTAGATCCAGAGGGCAAAATAGAGGTTGAAAGAATCCACCGATCACCTCCTGAAAAAGATCCCAAAAAGAAAACTCCCAGAAATATTATAGCCAGGTTCCAGAATCCCCAGATCAAGGAGAAAATACTACAAGCAGCCAGGAAGAAACAATTTCAATATTGTGGAAACACAATCAGAATAGCCCAGGACCTGGCAGCTTCTACACTGAGGGATCAAGGGCATGGAATATGATATTCCAGAGGGCACAAGAACTGGGAATGAACCCAAGGGTCACCTACCCAGCAAAACTGAGTATTTTGTTTCAGGGGAAAATATGGTCATTCAGTGGAATAGAGGACTTTCAAGCATTCTTGAGGAAAAAACCAGAATTGAATAGAAAATTTGATATCCAGACACAAGAAGCAAGAGATGCCTGAGAAGGTAATCAGGGAAAATAAATCAAAAGGAACTTATCAAAGTTGAACTATTTATATTCCTATATGGAAAAACAATAATTATGACTGATGAAATCTTTCTCACTATGAAAATAATGGAAGAAGGGTGTGTGGTCATATGAATACATATGTGAATATGTGTGTATATGGTCACAGTTATATATGGATAGAGGGCATAGGTTGAATTTGTTGGGAAGGGAGGATACTCAAGGGGTGAAATTATGAGGTGAGAGAGGAAAGTGGCAAGAGGAGATGGGGAGAGACAGGGTAGGGTAAACTATCTCATGTAGAAGAAGCAAGGGGAAGTGGTTGCAAGGGAGGGGAAGAATAGGAAGGCAAAAAGGCAAAACCACATTCTCAGTGAATTTGGTTCAGGGAGAGAATGACATACATACTAAATGGGATATCTCAACCTGCAGCAGAATAGGGGGAAGGGGGATGAGAGGAGGGATGATGGATGGGAGGGCATCCTTGGGGGGAGGGGAGGTTGGAAGTACCCACTATAGAAGAGGGACAGGATCAAGTAGGGAATGGACCAGGTGGGGGTGGGATGAGTGGGAGGGAAATATAAGCAGCCTTGTACAATATATCTACTATGATAATGTTTTGCATAGCTGGACATGTACAACATATACTGAATTACTTATCTCCCCAGAGGGAATGGGTGACAAGGGAAGAAGGAAATGAATCTGAAATTCAAGGTCTTAAGATTAAATGTTTCATATATATATATATATATATATATATATATATATATATATATATATATATATATATACTATTATTAATACTCTTTTGCTTGTAATTGGGAGATAAGATTTGCAGGCATTGGGACACAGAGATTCACCTTCCTCTAATGGAAAAGTCAAAGGGGGTATGGGAGAAGATATGGGAGAGAGCAGATTGGAGAAAGTGATATATTGCGGGACTGCTATTCTGGGAGGGTGGGTAGGGGAAAAATAGGGGGAAAATGATTGTAACTCAAAATCTGGCAGAAATGAATGATGTAAAACAGAAGTTAATAAAGCATTTCTTTAAAAAAAATATTTACTATGTACCACACACTATTTTAGTCTCTAGGAATATAAACACAAAAAGAAAAACAGCCCCATAATCAGGAAGCTAACATTCTGGAAGAGGATATAACACACATAAGGGAGCCCTGGCTAGGGAGAGGCACTTTAGCACAGAAAGTTACTAGGATGGTGAGTAGAGTAATAGAGAATAAAGACCCAGAGACTGACTGGTTTGTATATATTCCTAGGGACATCTCATTGTCTGTAGTCATGCTTACTATATTGTCCTGGATTCTTCATAGAAGAGACTCTTTAATTATTCCATGTCTCAGGTTTAGCAAGGATTGCATACCTGATAGAATTCCTTTGAGATTCCTCTCCCATCATATAAGGTCATATTTAGTTGGTTCTGAGATCAAGACATATGATATATTTGGTAATTTAATTTGAAAGTAAACCTATGTATTCCTTATCGTCTACGAAACTAATTTTTTAAATATATAAATACAAATCAATACATTAAGTGGGATGCCATTTTGTGGTGACTTAGGGTTGGGTGGGGAGGGGACTTAGTCTACACTTAGTCTAATTACTGGGCCTCTATATTAATGAGTTGTACCTAATCACTTGGAGGCAACTACTAGGGGAAAGCAAAGTCTGTTTTGTTATTTAGTTGTTTTCAGTCATGTCCAACTTTTGTGACCCCAATGGGGTTTTCTTGGCAAAGATACTAAAGTGATTTGTCATTCCTTCTCTAGCTCATGTTATAAATGAGAAGTCTGAGGGAAACAGGGTTAAATGACTCTCCAGGGTCACATAGCAAGTGTCTGAGGTTGTATTTCCAAGGCATGGTGCTCTATCCACTGCACTGCATAACTGCCCCAAAAACAAAGTATCAATGGGAAATTAAAAAGCCCTTCTAAATCTTTCCAAGCAATTTCTATTTTTTTCAGTAATGTCAATGTCACATGTTCAAAATATGCCAAAAGACTCTGCAAACAAAAGAAAATTTCAATATCAAAGGTTTTATATTGAAATTGGACCCCAAAGACAAAATGACTTTAAACTTAAGCATGAGGAAACCAAAAAGAGAATGCATTTTTTTAATTTAAAAAACTAGCAAGCAGAAGAATGTAGTACCATAGGTAATCTTTAATATTTGAAGTTAATCCTAAGAAAAAGTGTTATTATTCAGATAGCTCTTGCTTCCCTTGGGTAATTCATTTTTAAATTATTTCAAGAAATGATGAGTGTCTCCATTACTAGGAAATTTTTTCTTTGAAATTGTATTACATGTGAAAGAATATAATAAAGTAAATGATGTACAGGTTGAGAGTTAGGAGGAAAAGGAAAGTAATAGAAAGGAAGGAGAGAAAGCAAAGGTAAAATGAGAGGGAGAAGAGAAAAAAAACAACATTTTTCCAGTACTTTAGGAATGCATTATTTGATTATATGGATAATTCCTAAAAAAAAAAAATGACTTACAATGCCTCTATAACTTAAGACATGGTGTTCTTGAGATCTTGCAAGATATAAATTTAAAAATTGAACATCTGGTCTCTAGCCTTCTGGTTGATATAGCTCTCTGAACCCAGATAGGCCAGTATTCAGATAATAGATATACAAACTGGCAATAGGACCACATTAGTAGCCTGTTCATCTTGGTAGGACATGCCAGAGCTTATGTTCCAATGGAATAGCTTTCAAGAACCCAGGGCCACCACCTCCCCACCACAATGAGTCATGAGAATAGAACTGCAGTAAAGGAGACAAGCATGAATAACTTTAAAAAATAAATAAATAAAATAATCAGACAATGAGCTTTCATGTACTTGGAAAGACCTTGTGAAGGTCTTAATGGCTACTGCTTTAGAGTAAAGGTAGCAGCTAATATTAAATAACTTAGTTTTGTGGATCAGGAAAGAGGTGGTGGCTATAGTTCTAAGCTCACTCACTACTCTTTCTTCCCAATAGCTGTTTTGCTATCACAGTAACATATTCAAAATAATCACTAGCCATCCACACTGGAAAAACCAAGTAGATGAAAAATACCCATTTTCCAGATTCTGATAGGCAGCACAAAAGACACCCTATAGAGTTATTTCACATATAGTTCATATGCTTAAATATATTCTGTGTGTATGTTATTTCTAAAACTGATATTCTATGATTATAAATCATAGAAAATCATAGTTTCCAAAGGATCAAGTTACAAGTCACCCCCAAAATGATGGAGATGTGAATGATGGGTACAAATAGTACACAATATATCACCAGCAACGAGGAATAACGAAGAAATGATGGAGCTATACTGATTTTCAGCATCCTTTAATAAGCACTTTTAAAATGAATATCCTTGTCAGACAATATGTCATAATTTGGGGTTCAGAAAATATGATTACTGTGTCTATCCTTTGTTTTTCTCAATATTTTACCTTCTCAGTTTCTGTATCAGACCATGAATGTCAATGGCTAGAAGGAGAGCTGAAATGAATAAAATGAGGTGACCATTCTAATTCTGGTTTAAAATAAAAAATAAACAAACCCTGAGATCAATGGGAACATAATCAATCCATAAACACCATCATCACCAAGGTGCTCCCTTGATAACCAGTAACTGCCTCCCTCTCACCCTTTCCAAAGTCCCCTCTCATGTAGGCTTTTGCGACAATATTTTCTTCTTAATGTTGTTTCTGATGTTGTTAGGGAAAAAAGCATGGGAGTGGGAAGAACAAAACAGAGGAGGTAAACAAGTTAAAAGATGGTTCTTCTCCAGAACCCCATAACTAAAAGCTTTAATCATGTCTTCAAACATTTAGGTGCTGAAATAGCTATTTTTTAAAAAAGATTAAAGGAATGATTTTAGATGCCTTTTGCTACAGAGACATTTACTGAAACAAAAAAGGAAGGATAAGTGCAAATTTTAATGAAATGTTTCAAGAAATATTGGATATAAGCTTGGTCCTAGAAATGAGAAAATGTATACACATACCCACCACTGTAGAGGCAGGGGACTATGGGAATGGGATATTATCTATCTCATCTAATCAGGTAGATACATGGACCACTGTTACTCAAGAGCAAACCTAAGTAAGCTGGAAAAGCTCATGAGCATATTGGTGATAGGGTTGGGAATCTTTTGGTCACATTAACTCAAGATCATCTAATAAGATAAGGGGTGTGATTGGTGTGTTTAGGCATATGGTGCTGCCATATGCTTGGTGGAAGAAATAGCCATATTGACAATAATAGCTCATTTAAGTATTAAAGATACTCTTCAAACTACTGGTGCTCCTTTTAAAAGTATATGTGCATTATATTTATCCTCTACTTTATCAGACTTTAATAAGGAAGGCAAAATTATTGATTAAGAATCAGGATCCCTGGTTTTCATCTGTATTGATGTATGTGAAGGGGGTCTAGATCAGAAGCAAGTATTGGTACCAGGACCAAACATTATATGAAGAGAAAAGTTAGAAAGTGCAATGCATAGATTACTGGTATGAAGTCAAGAAGACATGAGTTCAAATCCAGTTTGTGACCATGGGCAAGTGATTTAACCTCTCTTTGCCCAGTTTTCTTATCTATAAAATAGCATCTACCTCCCAGGGTGGTTTAAGGATCAAATGAGATAAAAATTGTAAAGTACTTAGCACCACACCTGACATATAGTAAGCTCTATTTAAATGTTAGATGTCTTTATTAGAGATATGCACACACAATTTGCACAACTCGGTATTACTGATTGATTCTGGCTTCAACTCAATTCAATTTTGGTGAATATTTATTATTAAGTAACTTCTAGCACAAGGCACTGCACTAGCTACTAGGGGTACAAAGACAAAAGACTCATGTCCTGCCCTCAAGAAGCTTACAATTGACTGAATCTCATATTCTATTGATTTAAATTACTTAAAATTACTTGTCACCAATAGCAGCCTTACTCTCTAAAGAAACAGCAGTCTCTAAACAGTAGACAATGATAGACCAATACTATTATAATCTGCCCATTTTAGTGAGACCTGACAGAGTTTATCTTCCATTGAAACATCTTTCATGAACCCAGGGTCCTCTCTATACAATGAGGCATCGTTAGAACTACCCTGAAGGCAAGAATGAATTTTTTTTAATGAAACAACCAATGAGGATTCATGTGTTCAGTGTGCTCTTGTGACAATCCTACTGCCTATAGCAACATGGTAAACTTTAAGTGCTATTGCAAAATAATTTAGAAAATTTTGCAACGTTTGTGGGTCACAAGAGGGAGGGTGGAATTTTAAGTATGCTCACTATTTTCTTTTCCCTACGGTGATTTTGCAATCATAAAAATACAATCAAAAGAAATCACTAGCTGTGGTTTCATCCATTGTATTTGTATCCCTAGCATGGAACACAGTGCATCACACACAGTAGTGACTTAATAAATATTTTTTGGTTTATTTATTGATTCATTATGGTTTATATAACATTGTGAACTACAAAGTGTTATGTCAATTATTATTAAGATTTTATCTCTTTGATTTTAAGAAGCCAAAAAAAAGAAATAATGAAGAACAGGAAATGGGAGAAGAAAAGACTCAAAATTAAAAGATTAGATTAAAAGGGATATTCTATTCAGAAAGAGCAAATGAGATTTGTACAAGGTAAATAAAATTACGGAATAAAATGACCATTTTTTGTTCTGAGAGTTCCTTTTTTTCATCTAAAGAAAATGGATATAACTACTAAAATGTAGGATTCAGTTTCCTTATCTGGAAAATGAAGGGATTAGCCTAAATATCCTCTAAGATTATTTCTGATTCTAAATCTATGATTCTAGGATCATATACTTCAGCCTCTCAAACACATTCCTATAAGCTACCTATCTATCTTTCCCTCCCCACTGTCCTTCCTGCTAAAGACATCCTGGAGAAAAGAGGGCACTTACCTTTAAGAGATTTGATGAAAAAAAATCTACAAGTTTCTGGCAACATTCTTTTTTTTTTGGAGGGCAGTTGGGGTTAAGTAACTTGCCCAAGGTCACACAGCTAGGTTGTTTGTGTGTGTTGTGTCTGAGGTCGGATCCAAACTCAGGTCCTTCTGACTCCAGGGCTGACGCTCTATTCACTGCACCACCTAGCCACCCCTCTGGCAACATTCTTGATGAAAAAAAAAAAAGGAAGTTATAGAGTTTTTCAAACAGGTGTGCTCTATAGCATGCCATCTGCAGCCTCTCAATGAGTATCAGTGCTCTGATTTTTTTCCTCCAATCCAAAATATATTGCACCTCATATTCGTCTCAAGCTCCTATCTTCAGTAGAGAAGTTCATTCTTGTGACTGCAAGGCAACTCAGTGTGGTGAACTGAATGATCAACTTGGCATCAGAAAGACCCTAGTTTTAATCCTGTCTCAGACCCTTCTAACTGTAAGCTTTAGGCAAATCATTTAACCTTTCTTAGCTTCAGTTTCCTAGGGAAAAGAATAACACTTACTTTACAGGGTTGTGGGAATCAAATTAGATGATAAAACTGCTTTCCAAGTCCCAAAGTACTGTATAATGTTAATTATTATTGTTGTTGCTATGGAAATTTGAGGAAATATTCTTCATTGAGATAAGAGATCTGGGGGCAGCTAGGTAGTGCAATGAATAGAGCACTTGCCCTGGAGTCAAAAGGACCTGAGTTCAAATTTGACCTTAGACACTTAACACTTACTAGCTGTGTGACCTTGGGCAAGTCCCTTAACCCCAATTGCCCTGTCTTTCCCCCTCCAAAAAGACTGAAAATGAGAGAGAGGGGGGGGGGGGGAAATGTGAGCAATCTTCCAGGTTTGAGGTTCTTCTAACTCATGATTTCCAGATTTCATCACTAGGACATCATGAACTGCCTCAAACATTATATAAAGCCAGAGAGCACCTACATACAGGGAAGTTTGTATGATCTAACCAGATTTGGTTTTCTAGTTCTAATAAAGGAAACTTTATTCTTTCTCACCCATCCTTCCCAACTTACCCCCACCATTGCTTTGCATATTCCCATCATAATTTGATTGTATTTTCAGGTGTTTTTCCAGCGTGGTCATTTGTTGAGTTTTGTTTATCCAACAGACAAATCAGAGGAGAAAATCATGAAAAAATGACTAACCAGAATCAGTGTGTGTAACAGTATTTTTTTAATTCTTTTTTTTTAAATAGTATTTATATATATTTGAAACATTTAATGTTAAGACCTCGAATTTCAGATCCATTTCCTTCCTCCCTTGTCACCCATTCCCTCTGGGGAGATGAGTAATTCAGTATATGTTGTACATGTCTAGCTATGCAAAACATTATCATAGTAGATATATTGTACAAGGCTGCTTATAATTCCCTCCCACTCATCCCACCCCCCACCTGGTCCATTCCCTACATGATCCTGTCCCTCTTCTATAGTGGGTACTTCCAACCTCCCCTCCCCCCAAGGATGCCCTCCCATCCATCATCCCTCCTCTCATCCCCCTTCCCCCTATCCTGCTGCAGGTTGAGATATCCCATTTAGTATGTATGTCATTTTCTCCCTGAACCAAATTCAATGTGAATGTGGTTTTGCCTTTTTAGCCTTCCTTATTCTCCCCCTCCTTTGCAACCACTTCCCCTACATGAGATAGTTTACCCTACCCTGTCTCTCCCCATCTCCTCTTGTCACTTTCCTCTCTCACTTCATAATTTCATCCCTTGAGTATTCTCCCTTCCCAACAAAATCAACCTATGCCCTCTATCCATATATAACTGTGACCATATACACACACATTCACATATGTATTCATATGACCACACACCCTTCTTCCATTATTCTCATAGTGAGAAAGGTTTCCTCAGTCACAATTATTGTTTTTCCATATAGGAATGTAAATAGTTCAACTTTGATGAGTTCCTTTTGATTTCTTTTCCCTGATTACCTTCTCAGGCATCTCTTGCTTCTTGTGTCTGGATATCAAATTTTCTATTCAATTCTGGTTTTTTCCTCAAGAATGCTTGAAAGTCCTCTATTCCACTGAATGACCATATTTTCCCCTGAAACAAAATACTCAGTTTTGCTGGGTAGGTGACCCTTGGGTTCATTCCCAGTTCTTGTGCCCTCTGGAATATCATATTCCATGCCCTTGGATCCCTCAGTGTAGAAGCTGCCAGGTCCTGGGCTATTCTGATTGTGTTTCCACAATATTGAAATTGTTTCTTCCTGGCTGCTTGTAGTATTTTCTCCTTGATCTGGGGATTCTGGAACCTGGCTATAATATTCCTGGGAGTTTTCTTTTTGGGATCTTTTTCAGGAGGTGATCTGTGGATTCTTTCAACCTCTATTTTGCCCTCTGGATCTAAAACATCAGGGCAATTTTCCTTGAGAATTTCTTGAAGGGTGATTTCTAGGTTCTTTCTTTGATCATGGCTTTCAGGTAGTCCAATAATTTTTAAATTGTCTCTCCTGGATCTATTTTCCAGGTCAGTGGTTTTTCCCATGATATATTTCACATTGCCTTCTAATCTTTCATTTGTTTGGATCTGCTTAACAGCATCTTGATTTCTCATAAAGTCATTAGCTTCCATTTGCTCCAGTCTAACTCTGAAGGAATGGATCTCCTCAGTGAACTTTTGAGATTCTTTTTCCATCTGGCAAATTCGACTTTTTAAGGCATTCTTCTCCTCATTGCCCTTTTGGGCCTCCTTTGCCATTTGAGTTAGTCTATTTTTTAAGGTGTTGTTTTCCTCAGTCAGGCTGTTGACCCTCATTTCATACTTTTCCTGCATCCTTCTCATTTCTCTTTCTAATTTTTCCTCCACTTCTCTTATTTGATTTTTAAAGTCCTTCTTAAGGTCCTCTATGGCCTGCAACCCGCTCATGTTTTCCCCTGGGGCTTTTGGAGCAGGACTTCTGACCTCACAGTCCTTTTCCCGCTCTATGCCCCCAAAATAGGAGTCTAGGGTTGCATTTTTCTGTTTCCTTTGCCTTGGCATGTTGCCACTTAATTGCTTGACTTTTGGGCTTGTTGCCACACTATGGCTTTAAGGCCAGATAGAGGAATTTTCATCCCGAACATGTGGGGGGCAACTTCCGTTTCTGGCAAGCTGTAAACCCACCCACGACTTCCACCCTAGATCACAATCCAGATCCAGGGAGGTTAAAGCAAGGGCGATTACCCCCCAAGTCTGATCGCTGGATCTCCCTACGATTTGCAGGCCGGGAGCTGGAGCTGCCTCTGAAAACTACAAAATGGTGTGTCTCCTCATTGGCTTCTAGCCCCCAGGGGAGGGAGCCGACGCATTCCCTAAATACTGGTCCCAAAGTCCATAGGACACTAACCTCTTACTTTGTCCTAGGTATGTCTATGTTGATAATTCTGGAGTCGCCACAGTTCCTGGTGTTATGGGGTTCCTCCAGCCCGCTGCTGGCCCTGCCGCCCTGGGGCTAAAACCTCGGCTCACGCGGACCTGGGTTCAGCTCCCCGTGCTCTGCATGCTGCGCGCTGCCAGGTCCCAGACCACTGCGCTGGTCCTTCCTGCAGGGCTGCTGGGCTGTCCTCAGCGGGAGGTTAGCTTCTCTGTGTTGTTCTGTGGGTGCTGGGGCTCCAGAAGTTGTTCAGAGTCCCCTTTTACATAGTTTGGGGGGAATCTGGGGGCAGAGTGGCTATTTCTACTCCGCTATCTTGGCTCTGCCCCCTGTAACAGTATTTTTAATAAATGCTACCACAAGAAGGAACCAAACACAGTCCTACCTTAGACATTATACATTGCAACACAGAAACTGTTTGATCTCTTGATCTACATATTTGTCTATTTGTTTATGGGTGAGAGGTCATGGAGAGCAATAGCTGAATTCTAAACATTTTTTTTTATCCCTTTCCAAAATCTGGCTATAAACTATAGTCCCCATGTGGGACAGCCTGTACTAGAAGCCATGCAGGTGAAAGATCTTCTTCAGAAAATATGCTGCTTGTGAAGGAAATGTTATTCTGGAACATGGAATCAAATAGAAAAGTCTAAAAAGAAAATTTACCACCACAAGCATGATAGTTTCCATCTAGATGATATATTTTAACAACCAACTATATGTCATATTTGCATAAGCTTTGCCAAAGAGTTAAATTCATTTAACTTTTATTCTCCATTTATTCTCCATTGATGTCTCAATGCAGTGGTAGCCCCAATCACACCCTTGAAGATAAAAATAGTAATCCTCTGCCCAATCTGTTCACTAATAGCATTGGTGGATTATTCTTTGTTTTTCCCTTTCCTGAATATCTGCCTAATAGAGTGATAGTGGGGTAGCATATCAACTTACTTCCTGAAGAACCACAGATGTCTTCTACCTGCTGCAGCATCATCCCTATCACATCACATAGTGATTTGCACATAATAGAGGTTTAAATAATATTTGCTCAAATGAATTATTGCTATGCATATATACAAGTGCCTCAATATAACTTCAACCACGCCATTCTCAATCAGGGTCCATTAATGCATTTTTCAGTTCTGGAAACTCTTGACCACCCAAAGGGCAAAACAAATATAGCAAAGCCCAATAGACATGGTAGCCATATAAAAATCTGGGCATAAAATAGACTAAAATTTTGTGGTCATTTAGGACTATAACTGAGTGTCTCATTCATTCCAAATAATGACCATAGGCCATTAGTTAATCTGTCTGAGTCTCAGTTAATTCATCAGTAAAATGAGAATAATAATATCCATAGTACCCAACCCAGAGGGTAGCTTTTCAAACTTTAAAGTACTACATTAATGACATTATTATTTATTATTATTATGCCAGGTATCCAGGGCAGACTTAATAGTTAGTAGTTAATTCTCTGATGGCTATTATCCATTATAGAATACTTCCTTTCCAGTCAAGTTAACTGGCACAGGTTTTATGCTGCTAGGAAATGTACAGCCATGAGTCATAATCTGCTTCCCTCTCTACTCCACACTCCCGCACCCTTTCAGAGGCCTCTGCTTCCTCAAAGAAAGGACAAATGTCACAACAAGGACAGAGCCACAAAATACCTCTTCAAGGTAAAAAAAAATGCCACCCTTCAGTTCAAAAATCCACTTATCAATGTTTTCATCCTTATTAAATAGGTAAAGCTCTATCAGCTTCAAGTACCCTGGAATGGACTGTCTATATAATAATATAATAATAATAACTGCCAATAATAATAATTATAATAAAATAATATAATTATAACTGCCAATAATAATAATTGGCAGTTATATTACATATTAAAGTTTGCAAAACTCTTTACATAGATGATCCCATTATCCCAACTTACAGATGGAGAAACTGAGGCTCAATAAAATTCAGTGATTCACCCATACAGTTAATATCAGACAGGATTTAAACTAGTCTTTCTGATTTCAAGTTTATCCACTTAACTACTGCCTCTCTTTCTTGCTATTAGGAAACACTCCAAGTCTTTGATTCCTGCCAGCAGTTGTGTGTGGTTTGTTCCCATTTGTAGCCATTCCAATTCAAACACAAAGACCAACAAGATTACCTGATCCAAGTGAAAAATACACTTCTCAATCTTACGACATAAGCTGTGGCTAAGGAACTAGCTGAGTGCCTCTTGAAACTATGATATGTTCTTGTTCATTCTGAGAAACAACCAGGATATTATTTAAATAAGTCACAATATATTGGGCAAGAAGGTCTGCCAGAGCCTCACTTTTTATTATTGGGAAGTTGCAAATACATTGTTTAACCCAAAGAGCATGAACAGGTGCAGCCAGCTCTACTATAACTCAAAATATGAGTTGCTAAAAATCACTATGCTAGGCAAAATCTCAAAATTAAAACCACAGGGCTTTAAGGGGGAAATGGAATTAGAGACACAACTTCATCAGTGACATAAAAAAGATAGGAACCAAATCAAAATGGTAGTATATTTATGTGCATGTTGAATTGTTAAGAAATAAACACTACAGGGCGGCTAGGTGGCGCAGTGAGTAGAGTGTCGGCCCTGGAGTCAGAAGGACCTGAGTTCAGATCTGACCTCAGACACTTAATGCACACACAAACAAAAACCTAGCCGTGTGACCTTGGGCAAGTTACTTAACCCCAATTGCCCTCCAAAAAGCAAAAAAAAAAAAAAAGAAAGAAATAAACACTACAACAAATAGTTGTGGTGTTCCCTGCCATGGACTGTTGCACAGCCTGCACCCAGGGTTCCTACAGGGTCAGGCTGGCAAAGTTGTGTGGCTGTGGCTTGGTGAGTAAAAACACTAGGACTGTGGGGGCCTCAGCTTTGGTGGAAGGTGTGGACAGGAGGAGGGTCATACCAGCCCATCTCCACCCATAGCACCTATATTGCACCACAAATAAATATCAAATATAGCACTTTGCCTGAGGAAAAAAAAATGAAAATTTATGGAAGTGGGCATTGGAAAGGTTGCAAATTATAAGTTATTGTGAGGTTGTGCAGTTTTCTCATTTTTTTCTCCAATGAAATTTTGAATAAGCAAAGACCAAAAACTAACATTATGCTCAAATTGTTCCTTAATATGTCAATCACTTTGAAACAAATTTGAGTTTTCAATACAAGCAATATAGCACAACTTACTTCATTCATAATGTCCAAACTATGTCCAGCAGGCTATTTTCCACTTATCCCTGTCACTAGATCTAAGAAAATTATAAGAACTCTATAAATTCAGAATAATATGCATAGATACAAGTTTCTTAATGCTAATAGTTAACATTTATAAAGCGCTTTTAAGTTTGCAAAGTGTTTTACATATATTATCTTAACTCATTCTCACAATAATTCTGAGGTAGGAAATATTATTCCCTATTTTACAAATGAAGAAACTGAGGCAATTTAAGTAACTCTCCTAGGATAGAGTCTGAAGCAGGAATCAAATACAGGTCAGCTAGTACATGCTCTATCCACCATCCATGCTACTCTTGGACTCCAACCAAAATATCTGAGATTAATGAAAGCAGAGAGCTGCTGCAAATAGCTGCTTTGTTTAAGACTGGTAATCAGTGTAGGGGAGTAGACTCCCTCTAATATCGGAGGGGATGGGGAAAGGGAAAGACAGAGACAGATAAAGTGAGGAAAAATAAAGAGATGGGGATGAAAGAAAGAGAAAGAAAGGGAGAGGGAGAAGGAGAAGCTTAATGGCACATTAATACTTTCTTTGCATTCACTTGAATGTATTTTCATGGTGCTAGTATCTTCCATTTATTTAATATACAAATTCATCTGCACCAAAGGGATATACTATGAATGAAGACAATTTATGGAACCAACATAATCACAACATGCAGGGAAAGGATCTCCTTTTTGCTGAGTGAAGGTTCATTGCAAGTCTTGTTATTCTTGGGAAATATCTTTCTTTATCTTGTTATTAAGAGGGGTAAACACAGCTAAAGGGCATCTAGATAGCACAGTGGACAGAATGCTGGGTCTAGAGTCAGGAAGAGTTCATCCTCCTGAATGCAAATCTGGCCTCAGACACTTTCTAGCTGTGTGACTCTGGGCAAGACATTTAACCCTATTTGCCTCAGTTTCCTCATCTGGAGAATGAAATGGCAAACTTTCTAATGTCTTTACTTAAAAAAACAACAACAACAACAACAACAAAACCCAAATGGGGTCATGAAGCATCCAATATGACTGAAAATGATTGAAAAAAAAAGACCTAAAATGGAAACCTCATCACTGTTATCCCTCACTATACCTGGGTTGTTTGTGCTTTGTAAAACCAGAATGGCAAGAACCTTTTCAAAGGTAGGACTATACAGCTTCAGTCATAGATGCCCAAATATCATCTCAATTGCAATCAAAGCAATTATGCCCATGTTACTCCCTCCCTGCCAGTAAAAGAATGATCTCATTCCATGTAAACACTCTCCCCCACTGCCACCACAACCAGGGATTGACCTTTTTTCAGGGCTTCCACTGAAGAGATATTCTTTATCTTCTAATATGGCTCTGAAAAATAGACACACAAAGTTCAAAAGTCAATCAGCACTTGAGGATGATCTCTTTAGATGAGGATCCCAAGATATGTCAAACCAATGTTGGCAATGTCAGGGTATTTGCTTCCCTTCCTCACACAATTATGTTCAGGATTCCTCAAACCTAAGATGGCAATGAAATAATCTTTACAGAATTAGCAAGGTACTTCACAGCTATCTTAGCAATGTTTTCTTTTCACAGACAGGGTAGTGCCAAACACTGTCAAAATATTGTCAGGTAGTGGTCACCATATAGCTTCTCAGAGGCTGGATAGTGATGGTGATGGTGGTGGTGATGGTGGTGGTGGTGATTATGATAATGATTATGGTCATAATCATGATCATTATGGTGATAGTGATAGTGATGCTCGTGATGAGGAGGAGGAGGAAGTGGATGATGATAATGACAACAAATATTTATAATTTGATTCTCACAAGACTGTGAGGTAGGTGCTATTATCATCTCCATTTTACAGATGAGGAAACTGAGGCTGAGAAATGCTGAATGACTTGGCAATAGTCACACAGCTAAGTAAATATATGAGGTAGGATTTAAACTAAAACCTTCCTGACTGCAAGTCCACTACTCTATCTCCCGTATTACATAGCTCCCTAGACTAAAGTTCCCATCAAGATTGAAACTCAGATCACTGGATTCAAATTCTAGAGCGTTAATCACTACACCATGTGGCCATCAGGTTCTTCCTGTTCCCTGAAAACTTACCTGGATCTGAGCTAGCTTCCCAAGACTAATAAAAACATTTCAGTGTTCAGCTTTAACTACCAGCAGAGGAGGAAACAAGATTCTAAGAAGTTTTCCAAAGATCATATAATCTTTCAATAGTAAAGTAGGTCCCGACATCATAAAGCTCTCAGCCCAAATCTCTTTCTCTTACACTCAGGGTGGTCTTTCCAACAATAATTAAAGAACAGAATTTACTGTCATGAATTATTATTGTGGGGAATGGCTTAATAATTTTCAAAAATGGATTAGTTATTTATGGGAATATGGCTAACATATGTTATTACTGTAGCCAAAAATTATGCTTAAGGGCATGAAATAGTAATTAACTAGGATGGAGAATAAATTTTCCCTGTAGGAAAGTATTGCATGATTAGGGTCACTCAGAAGGATTAAATATTCTCTAGCACTAAATGCTGCTGATGGCAGACTAGCAAAGTAGAATGTCACCTATAAACTTCTGATGTTATCAGACTTGTTTAAACTGAAGAAAATATTATTTTGATTGTATTAAGTAATATATTTTTAAGCAGTAGTAATTTATAGTCCTTTAAATTATTCACTGTGACACTGAAACATTAGGGATTACTCTAAGTAAATAATATACAATATGAAAAACAAAAATACCTTCAAAAGTTATGAACTATTCAAGAAAATACATGACTTCTACCAAAAAAAGGACAATTCTCTAGTACATACTATATTATCTTTTGGCATATTTATTAAAAATGCTTAATGTTAAACCCATTCTCAGACCATAACCAGGTTATTTTTTTTCAATATAAAAAGGAATGTTTTTAGAGTGTAGCTCTAAATCACTTAGCAATGAATACATTTTAAACATACTTCTTAATTGGATAGTATTTACTTTGTGAAAATAGCTCGATGAAGTAACTTTTTAAACTTGTCTATTTTTTAACCTTCATGAAGTGATAAAATAAATTTCTAGCTTCTATCTAACTTCCCCAAACTCTTAAATAATAATAAGAATGAATGTATCATCACCATCTGACTTATTACGATAGCCAGAGTAGTGAACTGGAATCAGGAGATTTTAATCCTTCTCTGACACTTACTAGCTCTGTGATCTTGGGTAAATCCCTTAACTTCTGTCTCAAAAATTATTTTGTGCAAATGAGGTTAATATTATCAGTAGTATCTATCTGTGGTGATTAAAAGGTTCAAGAGACATAATTTCTGGGTAATTTCATCATTTTACTAATAATTTCAGCATATTTATTGATAAAAGATGGTTATTTGGCCATCACTCTTAGACCAAAGATAATCCTGGCACTGGATTCAGGAATGTGTTCTTTTGGAAGAGGAGTGACAATCAACTCTGATTGACTAAAAATTAATGAAAGAAAGACTAGAGGGGCTGAGAAAGACATCATATCGCCCTTGAATAAAGAGACTATCTCTATATCCAGACTACCCCCAGCTTTGGGCAATCTATTAAAAGAATTTATACCCCACCCAAGTCTGAGCAAAACACAATGGCTATTCCACCTTTCTTGAACAAAAAAGTTAGTCCAATCTCATTATCAGCAATGTCCTTCAAGAGATTGAACTTTTTAAAATCAGGACTTTAGAAAAAGGTGAAACTCTGGAGCTCCCCAGATCATTGGTTATTAATAATTATTTCTTTCATATCTAACAGGACTCTTGTTAGGTTCAAATGAGATCATGTATAATAAAAGCTTTGCAAACTTTAAAACTGCTATGTAAACACTAGCTATAGTAAATGGCTCAAGTTCATATAATGATTACCTTGTGGTTTATATAGTACTTTATCTTACAAAACACTTTCCTCCAAGAAATACTATGAGGTAAGTAATGTAAGACTAGTAAGTTTCCATTCTTCTCATTCAATCACAGAGAAGATATGTTCTCTTAGGAGAAAGGGGCAAAAAAGACCCAATCCATCTAAGTAGGGGTAGGGACTCCTGGTAATTAGTATGAGTCTTTTAGCTCTTTGTTCTCTCCAAGTAAAAGCTTTTAACCCATTTTATTACAAATCAATCAGAAAACAACACTCTGGGGATCTAGTTAAATGAAACATATGCCAAGTACTGATAAATTGATAAAGAACAATGGAAGCTGACAAAAATCTGTGATAGTTCTCCTGAATAACAAGGTAGGTAAGTGGCATTTATAGAAAATAACTGTAAAATGTTTCTCATAGTAAATCATTGAGTTTTGGAAATAGTCTGATGACTCAGGACCAATGATAAGGAAGGAACAGGATTTCTAAACTCAGAACTTTAGTGTAGGCATTCTAAATTACCTTTATGGTTTTGCACCTCAGGGGCCAAGTTCCTGAGACCCACTCTACCCACTGCCTGCTCTTCTACTTTTTCTTTCTGAGGATTCCAGGGGTGGGAACTCTTAGCTTGTTGCACAGACGTGGGTTGGGTTTTCTAGGGAATAGGCCACCCCATCTTTCTGTATATTTGCATGTAGAATGGATTGTTCTCTGATCTACTCTCCACCTTTCTCAACAGAATTTTCCTGGGGCCCAAGAATTTCTAGCTATGGCTCTTAGCCCTATAGAGAATTAGACAAGTAACCAATACTGAAGTATGTATAGCAGAGGCAATGTTAAATATTCCCATGGATCTGTGATCTCATTAGAGCAAATATCCCTTCCAACAAGGCAACATGGATGGTTGCAACTGATTCTTGCCTGACCATCCTATCTGATTCTTATTCACGTCCTTTCATAAGCTTGCTACATACAACAGGTTCACCCAATGGACTAGAGGCCTTCCTCAATTTCTCATGGTGTTGCTTGGAAAACAGTAGAACACATTGCCAGTACAAAATTTTTCTTTGTAAGGAGTTCAGCAACCTCCTCACCTTCTAAATTAAGAAACCAGGTAAGCTCAAATATCCAGTCAAAGAAAGGCCTGCAGTAACAGTCAAAAGCCCCTTTTCCCACTGGCAGGGAGTTTGCATATCAACTAGGCATCAATTCCACAGGCATTCCCACACCTCACCCCAGCAAGATTCAATATCAGTCCAAGGGATTAGGCTGTTGGCTTCCTCCCCATTCCATGCCCGGTTCTGTTTGACCCAGATAAAAACGCTATAAAAACCCACCTGATTTTACTGGTTTGGGCAACCCAATGCAATGCTCTAGAGCTTTATGCAAACAGCAGAATATGTCATCTGCAATATGTCATCCAAAGAACCTCCTCATCTTCAAGAGAAACCCTTGTCAAGTTGAACTCAACACTGGATTACTTCCACAACAGCAGCAAATGCCTATTTCAGTGAGTCTATGCCTCCCTATTTTATACTTTATCCAATAATTAACAATCAAGGGGGTCATGAAACAACATTATCTCTATTATATCTTTCAAGGAATCATCCATGGCTTTGATTTCTGCATGGGAGACACCATATTGTATAAGGTAGTGATTATTCCATCAAATCAAATGTTTTTATAATAGTCTAAAACATTAAACTTGAGAGCTTGTACAACTTTTAGCCAGTTGTGTGAGGATAAAGATGTGATTTAATTACAAAAAGCCTACCTGTTCCCTACTAACACAAACAAGGATGCCATCCAAATAAATTACATAAAATTATATCTAGAAGGGAAAGTGAGGATATAAATTGTTTTTATTCACTCAGTCATTTGGGGGGGGGGCGGGCAGGGGAGTGGTTAATAAGATACAAGATGTTTTCGTTGCCACAAACCCTACCCTTCCTTGCAAAATGTATTCCAGAGAGTCTGAATGTATAAAAAACACTTTAATAGAGAATACAATTGTGGAAAGCATATTGAATTTGAAGTATGAAGATAGGCGTTCTCTAATTTTGCTATGTATCAGTTTTATAATCCTAAACTTGGCACAGCGAAGGGAGCACCAGGCCTAAAGTAAGGAAGACTCATTCTCCTGAGTTCAAATCTGGCCTCAGACACTTACTATCTATATGGCCCTGGACAAGTCACTTAACCCTGTTTGCCTTAGTTCCTCATCTGTAAAATGAGCTGGAGAAGGAAATAACAAACTACTACAGTATCTTTGCCAAGAAAACCCCAAATGGGGTCATGAAGACTGAATGACTAAAACTATTAAATAACAACAATCCTAAATTGGCATTTTTACATCCTACACTAATTTTCTCCTGATGGATCTTTCTAGAATTAGTTATTTCAGAATAGTTAATGAACTTTCTAAATGTGAGCAATCTATTCCATGCATTCAGGTCCATTGTTAACTGTCTTTTAATTCTCAGATCCCTGAACCAATGACTTCATTTATACTGTTTTCATATTCAATATGTTTATAGTTGGCTATCAATAGAATCTTAACTTTATTCATAGCAAATTGCAAAATACTGAATAAAATTATTTTCCCCTATGCTACAGTACTTATATTCTGAATATCCAATTATGCCTTTAAAGTGCTTAGGGGAATCATTTGAATGAAATAAATGAAAGAACATAAATTTGTATTATACTGTGTTTTGTTTAATAATGATAATTTCCATTATCATCCACTGAGCTCAACACACTTCTTAAATTGTCACAAATCCTAACAGCATTTTTCTAAGGCTGGCTAGGATGAGTTTAGTACAATTATACAATAGGTACAGATGAAGAAATTGAGGTTAAACAATTGAGTGGAAGTCAAATAGCAAAGCCTATGGTGAACTGGGATTATAATGTAGCTCTTCCCTACTAATCTCTACCTACCAGACCAAGCTGCCCCCGAAGGAAAACTTTACCACTAAAAATTACACTTCCCATTGATTCATTTCAATTTTTATAGCCAATTTGCTTTCATTCATATAGTTCCATAATGATTCTGTTGTGAGCCACCCCAGGGATTCCAATACAGAAATGGAGAAGCAAGAATACAATTTACCTTCCTAATGTCACCGTGCCTTTTTGTTCCCTAATAAGGACTTATTTATTATGACTAAAATATTTAAAGTTGTATACACCTACACATATATGTAGGTATATATTCATGTGTGTCATATACACATATGTGTTAGATTGTCAAGGTCTTAATAATTCTGTAACATCATTTTATTAAAATAAAATGGTAATACTGTGCTATGCTTTGATTTCTTAAAGTCAAATATCTCTGTCTTGCCATTACAATAAAACAAGCTGATACTATAACTTCTACCATGTTGTGTCTAATAATATTATACACACACATGCACATGCACACACAATGGCACATCATTCATCTATTTTTACTACATGACTGAAGTTATACAAATCTGGATGGGTGTAGAATATAAGATTCTACTATTTTGATTGTTTATTGATTACCACAAAGGAAAGAACTTTTCTTTATAATCCTACTTAACCTGGCAGCACTCCTTACTCTGTTCCTGTGCTAACCCTCGCCCCTTAATCAAAATGCATTTTTCTTGAGTCTTGTTTCCTCGGGTTCTTTCAAGGTGACTAAAGTTACTCTGATAAACAATCCATAATAAGCAATTACCCCTAGCACATAACAGGAGCAAAAAAAAATTCTTATTAATTGACAATAGCTTACCCCTCCCAGAAAAAAGAAATTTTATTAGAAAAGAATCATTCAGAATTTTGACTTGAAGGAATGATTACATAGCTAGGCAGCACAGTAGATAAAGCACTGGACCTAGTCAGGAAGACCTGAGTTCAAAACCTGCTTAGCTTGTGTAATATTGAGCAAGCTGACAATTTCCCTAAGTTTCCCCAACTGTAAAATGGGGATAATAACAGCATCTTCTTCCCTATTTGTTGTGAAGAACAAATTAAAAAAAATACTGTAAAACACTTTGTCCATTGCCTGGCATATAACAAGCACTCAGCAAATCCTTATTTCCTTCCTTCCTACTAATGGTGTGAATGGCAGGGACTATGACAAACAAACAGAGAAGATAGATTTGATCAGGAGGCCTTTCAGTGCTGCTCTGATCACACCACTTAGACAGCTGCTTACACTGCCCACAGATTCACAGTTTGGGAAGGGGGAGGAGGAATCTTACACAATTAAATTGCACCTCTGTACAGAAGCTGTCAGAGGCTAACCTGCCCGGTTACTAGACACAGGTGGTTATCAAGGTAATATTCAAGTAACCATCTATCTGACTGAAGACATCCTGGCAGGAGGGAAGCTGCTTTTGCAAACATATCAAGAATATTGTACATGGAGCACTTTGCTAGATGTACATATCAGAGAACAGAACTATTCATAAGATAAATATACCTATTTTGGAAGATAATTCAAAGAAATTTTAATAACTTAATGAAATAAAATGTAAAGAATAAGTTTGAATTAAGTTTATACATCTTTTTTTTTCTTATTGTTGGATAGAGACTCTCCCTACTAGAGAGGAAATTTCCTAATTGATAATTAGGAAAATAATATTTGCAGCTAAACTAATTTTGTCTTCTGAGGTAGAAAGGTACGGGAGGAGGCAGTTAGATGATGCAGTAGATAGTGCACCAGCCCTGGAGTCAGGAGGACCTGAGTTCAAATGTGCCACTGTGTGACCCTGGGCAAGTCATTTAATGCCACTTGCCTACAAAATGAGGGAAGGAAGGAGAGAGGGAGGGAGGGGGGAAGGAGAGAGAGAGAGAGAGAAAGAGAGAGAGAGAGAGAGAGAGAGAGAGAGAGAGAGAGAGAGAGAGAAGAAAAAAGGACTTGATCTAAATTAGAAGAAGAAAATCAGGTGGTAACTTAGGGTACAGACTAGAGACTGAATTTGGAAAGAAAAAATTTGACAATTTGGGAGAAATTTAGGAAAATTGGAAGAAAGCTCAGGATAATTAATATACTCATCTAGTTTCTGCTCCCAGGATAAAAGAGGAATGGGATCAAAGAAATTTCAAAAGGCTATAAGTAATATTAAGGAGAACTGAAGGGGGCAAGGGCATTGAACCTGACATAAATAGAACCTCAATAAAGAAAATGAGAGGGTAATTGTGAAGGCAAGATGAGATTAGAAAAGGTAAATGAAGGAATCAGAGGATAAAGCAAATTGATAGCACAGATTGGTGATCAGAGAAAAATGGTAAAAGAGAGCATTGGTAAAAGGCTTAAGGGGAATTTGATGAACCTGTGGAATTGCTGAGAGTAATGAAACAAAAGTGAGTGAGGTTCTCGAGTTCTATTTTTATATCAAGTTGTATGTTTGCTAGTAACATTTTCACCAGGTGTTTAATGTTAAGCTTGTTTTCAGTAAAATAAGGCTTGAAATCTCAACAATTGTGGAAATTAGGAGAGATTGTACCAATTGTTGCCATCTAAATTGTTATATTTCTGCCACAGCCAATCAACTATTATCTGTATACCAAGCATAGGCCAACTTTACTCCTAGAAGAGAAAATAAAGGGACTGAGAAAACATCTTTCCACACTCCAGGTTGTTAAGGGGAATGAAGCATTCCTAATGGAAGGAGAAATCAGACTTCAAAATGTGGGGGGAAAAAAGCTGAGGTATAGAAGAGGAAACCTGACTCTTGTCAGGATGTTGGTGGAGTGGAATAACTGTTAGAGAATAAAGAGAAAGAAAAGGAAGAGATGATGCCAAGATGCCCTTAGAAGCAAGATGTTAGTTACGTATCCTCCAAAATAATGATACAGCTGAGGCACAGAAGGTTATCCGGTAAGATTCCATCTAGTAAGGGTCAGAGAAGAGAATAGTGGCAGTAATCAATGATTCCCTCCTCAGAGTTACTCAAATAGCTATTTGTCAAGAGATAACAACAATAGACAAATCTGTTGTCTTTCTAAGTCATGTATTTAAGGCATAACAGAGAATCTTCCAAGAATTATCAAAATGGATAACAACTAACCCCTTCTAGTGATTAAGATGGGCACAAAATAATACTACTAGAATAAATCTAAAAAAAGTATTGCCAACAATTATGAAGTCTTAGATGGGAAATTGACAAACAATTGTGTTTTCTTCACTGTTGTCAGTTCAAAGTAAGAAAAAATTAGTTTGGGAAGTAAGAATCAAGCTAAAAAAGATGGTGGCTGTCCCCAGTTGATAAATGGTCAAAGGATATGAACAGGCAGTTTTCAGAGAAAGAAATTAAAGATATCTATAAGCATATGAAGAAATGCTCTAAATCATTATTGATTAGAGAAATGCAAATCAAAATAACTCTGAGGTACCACATCTCACCAGTCAGATTGGCTAAGATGACAAAACAAGAAAATGACAAATGCTGGAGAGGATGTAGGCAAATTGGAACATTAATACATTGCTGATGGAGTTGTGAATTTATCCAACCATTCTGGAGAGCAATCTGGAATTATGCTCAAAGGGCAATAAATAATTTCATACCCTTTGACCCAGCAATACCACTTCTAGGGTTATATCCCAAAGAGATCATAGAAGTGGGAGGAAGACCCATATGTACAAAAATATTTATAGCAGCTCTTTTTGTGGTTGCAAAGACTTGGAAATTAAGGGGGTGCCCATCAATTAGGGAATGGCTAAACAAGTTATGGTATATGCATGTAATAGAATATTATTGTGCTATAAGAAACAAGGAGCAGACGGACTTTATATTTACCTGGAGAGGCTTATACAAACTGATGCTGAGTGAGAAGAGTAGAACCAGGAGAAATTTGTATACAATCACAGACACAACATATGTGTGATGACCAACTATGACAGACTGGACTCTTCTCAGCAATGCAGTGATATAAATCAATCCCAAAAGACTCATGATGGAGAGAGATGTCTACATCCAGAGAAAGAACTAGAAAGAACTGAATTTGAATCCTAATGGAAGCAAACTACTTGATCTTTTTCTTTTTATTGTTTGGTTTTATTTCTTCTTTACCATTTTTCATTCCATCTAGTACAATACGCCTTTGTAACCTGACTAATGTCTAATATGAATGTATCTGCAGATCCTATACTGGATTATATGCCATCGTGGGGGGTGGGGGGAGGGAGGGAAGGAAAATTTGAAACTCAAGGAACTATGGTATTGAATCTTGTAAACTAAAAATAAGCAAATAATTTTTTTTTAATTTTTAAAAAGATGGTGGCTGAGAATGGAATTTGGACATCCAGATCACAGATTACAATGAAGGGATCGCAATTCTTGGCCAGTAAGAAAATTTTTGTTAAGGGTCATGCAAATTGATCAAAAATGACTTTAAATTATAATGGATGGTGGTGGGAGAAAATGAAATAGATGTATAGCTGTATAAACATCTACATATTTACAAATACACATATATTTCTATGTTTGCATGCACACACATATGTGTAGGTATGTCCCTCAAATTAGACACAATTCTACAAATAGCTACAAAGAATGAAAAAGTCCAATAGTTGAGATATCCAGAAGTTTACAGAGGACAAAAGTTTAAGAAATAAGCCAGTAGTAAAACCCATGGTCTCAAACATCTATAAGCAAATGACCAATGAGTAGGCAACAAATAAAAGGATCCCAAGGTAATAAGAAAAGAAGACAAATTTTACCTCATAGGTACCAGTGAGAACTGGTGGGAGGAAACCTTAGACAAATGAATGCTGCAGTGAATAGAGTGAAGGATTTGAAGTTAGGACTGAGTTCAAATATTAGCTCAGATGCTAGCTGACCCAAGCCAAGTCACTTAACCTCCCTATGTCTTTATATCCCCATCTGTAAAATAAATATAATAATAGTGCCTGCCTCAGGGTTGTTGTGAGGCTTGAATCAGTTAACATATGTGAAGTACATATGTTAGCCTGATGGTTAGCCTGAAGCAGAGAAGACATGGAGACATATATGACAGCTGTCTTCAGATATTTCAAGGGTTGCCCCCTGGAAGAGGGATAAAACCTCTTCTGTCTGATCCCAAAGTCAAAAGAAGGGGAAAGAAAAGGAATAAGTATTTATATAGGGCATGCTATGTACCAGGAACTGTGCTAAGTGCCTTACAATATTATCTCACTTGAGAGAAGTAAGAGCAGATCAAAGGTGCAAAAGAACAAACAAGATTCATAAAAAAAAAGCATTACATAGAGTCACCCAAAAGTAAAATCAGATGCTTCCTGCAGATAGCAAAGTCATTTGTACATATGATATAAAGGAGAACCTTATTGAGATACAGGTTAAATAGGTAGCCTTGAAGTCCCATCCAACTCTGGGATTCTGTGACATGGGAATAGAACACCATCTTGGAGTACATATTGATTGAACTAGCTCAACAGATGGAGAAACCAAGAGTTGAGACAAAAACCATATTTTTTTTAACTGTTCTTTCCTCATTTTCTCTATATTCAGTAATTTTTTGTGCAACAACATAAAAAGAAAAAAAGGAAATGTGGCATAGGGTTGACCTCAAAGCCAGAAAGATTTAGGTTCAAGTCCCAGGTCTTCAGAGGCAAAGTAGCATAGTGGGTGGAATGCTGGATCATCAAGTCCAGAGTTCACTTCCAAAGCTTAGATACTGAGTGACCCTGAAGCATAACAGTTGACCTCTCAGTGCTCTAAGAAACTTTCTGAGATTATCTATTACATACAAAGGTACCAACCTGCATTGGTATAAGGCACTTCCTCATTCTGGAGCTCTTTATATCAATGAAATCACAAGTACACAAGTCTAGACCCCATCCCTACATTAGGTTATGTGAGCTTGCCCAGAGTCTCAAAAACAGTATGTGTCAGAGGCAGGACTTGAAACCTAGTTCTTCCTGGCTTAGAGGCCAGATCTCTAGCCACTACACCTTTTGGAGGAGGAGAAGAAGGAGAAAAAATAAACACTTATTAAGTGACTACTATATTCTAACATTGTGCTAACCACTGAGAATACAAAAAGAGGCAAAAGATAGACCCTGGCCTCAAGGAGTTCACAATCTAATAGGGAAAACAACATGCAATCAAATCAAAAGGAAGCTATATAGTGGATAAATAG